>MU622286.1:140600-219212 GCA_025399235.1 Backusella circina FSU 941
TTTTTTCCTCTCCATAAACTAAAATCACTCAGTCGATCGTTGATCGTATAATGCGTTGAGCAGACCTGATTCCACATGAGTGATTTCTTGGGTTTTGAAGGACAGTCCGGCACGGATAACTGTAAATAGATCAATCCAAGTGTCACATTAAACGTCTTTTCGTACAGAGCCGACGCTACATTCCAATCATTGATCATTTGTAATTTTGCATAACGAACACTGCCGTAGGATGTGACGTAGGTACAATCAGCCGCTGCACCCATATAAGCGACTAAGTCAAAATGAAATAAGGGTGAGAGCTTATATATTGTAGTTCCCCTTCTCCCATACTTACTCTTTCTTGAGGTCGGACATCCCTGTAAGGCTGTTGGACTCACCGGAGTCAACGAATCCCTCCTCTCCCACAGACTAGCAAACGCAGACTGATTGGTTGTATGATATCCTGTCATACGTCGATTATAAGCCAGTTCCTCCATGGCACACATAATAACAGAGTGATTATTATGATCACGTTTCTCCATTGTAGGATGGTATTGGTCGGAATCTTTATATATTACCATTGGACTTAAATCAGATGGTTCAGGATCATCGTTGCGTTTTGATAGTTTAAAGTTGCGTCTTGTTTTGACATGATATATTTCTGAATTCAGGGTAAAGGCACCTTCGAATACAGGAAAGGGGTATAAATGCCTATTTTTGGAGATAATCATTTTTAATTCGATTTTTTGTTGTTGTATATAGCTTTATATATTACTCTAAATCTTGTCTCAATGTAATTCGTGCCCATTCGTCTCTGTTGTTGTTTGTATGTCCTTTATAAATAGAATAGTCGGAGGGCTCAAGTAATTCAATCGACTCTATAGTGGCATGCTTGTTAAAGATGGTCACACTGGCATTGGGATGAAACAACTCGCCATTACGATCCAAGTTTAACAGTATTCGTTTATCAAAAGCTGTAAACTCCAACTTCACTCCTTTTTCTTCTTGCAAAGTCACTTGTTTTGAAGAAGTGTTGGTATCTTTGTTTTCTCCTCCTCTTTTATGTAAGTGGCTGTAACTGCTTTTTATAATAACATTATCTATAGTGCCTATTCGACTTAGTCGGGAAGGCTGTGTTGAAAGGCCTTTATTGTTGTATTTCGAATAAAGTGAATACTATTGTTACTGCTAAACACTAAAACAAGACTTACTGCTTACTGTAGTACTGCACAATAAAACAAGGTACAAACTAAGCAACCCAACAAGTAATAACATTAAAAAAAAAAAGAAAGAGTTCTATATAAAAATAAAACTATTTAATATATAACAATAAATATGAGAAGAAATGGAAAGAGAGATGCAATAATATTAAAAATTTAGTTTAAAAAAAATAAAAATAAATAAATAAATGAAAATAATAAAAGACTTGACATTCTTCTTCTTTTTCTTCTTGATTTAATAATAACAGCAAATATATAAGAACAATGTCACAACTAGACACCGCCTACTTTAGTTCATTATGTGAACAGCTCTTCAATCCAAAGAGTGTACAAGAACGAGAACAAGCACAACTCATATTGGAACAAAACTTTCCTACCTTTACTGATAGCAGTACAAACTCACGAGAATCGTCGATCCAATCACCAACAGACACTGCTTCTGCTTTACGTGTCCTCTTGGAGAACTCGCCAAGTCCTTATGTACAGACATTTTGCCTGTCAAGAATGAAAGTATTGGTGCAGGCTCAATTTGCACTGTTTAGTCAAGAGGCAAAAGTACAACTACGCAAGTATTTTCTTGATTTAATAAAAGGGAAATTTCAATAACTCAATGTCTACTTTTATTTTTACAAATAGGTTCTTTTTTGCTGGAATACGCGTTCATGCATCCTGATTTGATGTCATTTGTCATTGCGCAATTGGCTTCTGTTTTGGCTACGTTGACGTTGCTTGGTTGGGCAGATATTGATCAATACAAGGACGTGCATAAGGATATATTACAATTTATCCAAGTAAGGATGTATTAGATATACTTTGATGGAAAGTAAGCAATCATACCAAGCATTTTATTTTTATTTTGATAGGCTTCTGTAAACCATCGTATTGTTGGTATGCATATATTGGCCATTATGGTACAAGATATCAATCCACCTTCCTTCTCTAAAAGTGCCGCCAAGTTTAGAAAAGCAGGTAGGAAGAAATAAGAGTATCTATAAATGATATATTGAAATATTTAACAATCTGTTTATCCCTTAGCCGGTGAATTTCGGGATACTCAGTTACTTTCCATTAGTGAAACTGGCTTCAAAACATTGGAGGAGCTGGTTCAGCGCGCTATTCACTTTACAGATGGTAAAGGATTTCAAGATAGTGAGAGAGAGAGAGAGAGAGAGAGAGAGAGAGAGAGAGAGATAATGGCTAACGCTTATTATTAACATTAGCCACTCAAGAACAGCGCTTAAAAGAAGCCACCTTAAACTTACTCATAAAGTGCTTTTCTTATGACTTTAATGGTACAAGCGGTGACGAATCAGGTGAAGATGTTGGCATAATCCAGGTAAAAAAAAGAAATATACCATATTTGGTCAAGTGACAATTTTTTTTTTTTTTTCAAGGAAATAATAAATACCATCTTGTTTTATGATAGATTCCTAGTAGTTGGAGAAGTCTCTTTGAAAACCCCACCTTTCTCTCCACTTTCTTTTCCGCCTACTGCGACTTTGCCCCTCCTTACTCTGCCAAAGTCATGGAATGTCTCGTCCAAATTGCCTCTGTTCGTAAAACACTCTTCAACGACCAAGACGAACGCTCTCGCTTTGTTGTCGCCATCATGACGGGCATCAGCGAGATTATACGTAATTCTCAGGGTCTGAATGATACTGATAATTACAATGAATTCTGTCGATTGTTGTATCGCTTTAGGGCAACTGTCCCCTTGAATGAGATGGTAGAGAAACCGGGCTATATTAATTGGATCGAGCTTATTGCGGATTTTTCATTGAGAGCATTTCAGTCATGGAAGTTTGCACCCAATACGTCCATGTATGTGTTGGGTTTTTGGACTCGTATTGTGCAGAGCATGACGTATTATCAGCAGTTGGGTGATGAAGCTGTGGAGAAGTTGGGAAATATTACAGTTGAGGTAAGAATGAGGAATTTATTTATTTTTATACAGTTTGCTTAACATATATATATCGGAAACAGTTGGTGAGATCTTATGTTACCACCACCATTGAAGCTGTACCTGTTCGTATTGATGAAGGATTGGATGGTAAGTTCACACATTGGATGATACAAGATTTTCTTTCTCTCGCTGATAACAATCCCCTTTTTCTATTTCAAGATCCTTTGGAGAATGAAGACTCTGCCATTGAGACATTAAACATGCTCGGTCAAATCGCCCACTGTCGCTATGAGGTATCTAGCAATGCCCTCATCAATATCTTTAACCCCATCACCGTGGAATATCAGGATCTTATCAACCAAATCAACAGTCAAGCCAGTTTGGAATCATTTAGAGAGGCATTGGAGATTGTCGAGACTAAATTTGCCTGGCTCGTCTATATTATGGCTGCCTTTGTGGGTAATCGATCTGCATTTTTAAACTCGGAGGATCTGGACAAGATTGATAGTGAGATTACCACCAAGGTGTTGCAGTTGATGGATGTGCAGCAATCGCTTCAGACACAGCATGGAACGACGTTTATGAATGAAAAGTTAGATTTGGCGTTTATTTATTTCTTCCAACAGTTTAAAAAGTCGTATATGAGTGAGTCGAATGGAAGGGATGTAAGTAGTAGTTGGTGGTCACATGTTGCATATATCTAACTGATACTGTGTATCTAGATTTACTCTAAATTAAAAAAGGTGTTTGGAATAAGTGATCAAGTGCTTATGTTGGATGTTGTTATGCGTAAAATGTAAGTGTATAGGCAAGCAAATGCATACTTATAGGTACTTATCATTCATGTCAGTGTGGCCAATTTACAATACTGGGCAAATAATGAGACTTTGATTCGAAGAACACTCGAGTTATTTAATGAATTGGCGACAGGGTAAGTCAATATCATGGATTTGGGTCAAAGTTGATGAAAATGCCAATGCATCCTCTTTTTGTAGTTATGGTGCCTCAAAGAACCTAAGAAAGATTGAAACTACTCGTCTTATTCTTCAAAATCATATGGCCAGTCAAATCGCATTTTGTGAGAATGGGAAACAGATGGACAACCGCATTCTTTATTTCCAGGTGCTCTGCAAGTTGTTGTTTGCAGATGATAATGTAGATGAGCGCACCTTTTATGAGTTTATGAAACCCTTTGATTTACGCATTGCTAATTTGGGACCATTGGATAGCATTGAAGCTTTCCACCAGGATTCTGTTCGTGTAAGTTGTTTGTTAATAAATAACAGCATCTTTGATTGATTTTTTGTTCTTCTTTCTAGAACTCGCTAAGAGATATCTTTGTCGACATGATGGGCTTCATCTCGCCCATGCAAAGTCGTCGCCACTTTATCCTTTTCTTTGATTGGTTCTATGAAGAGTACTCCTCTGTCCTGTTGCGAGCCGTCGAGGCATGGTCACCTGATCCGATCGTCAATACGGCGCTCTCCTTTTATGCCGAATTTGTGCACAATAAGAGCCAGCGTCTCGGGTTTGAGATCTCATCGGCAAATGGTATATTGATGTTTAGAGATGCGAGTCAGATTGTGTGCTCTTACGGACGCCAGATTTTGAAGAGGGATCAGGAGCAACAGCAGCAGTCGGTATTGGATGATAGTCAAAAGTATGATTACAAGTATAAGGGCATATCGACCTGTTTTAGTATATTGTCAAAGTGCTTTGGGGGTCGATATGTTAATTTTGGGGTACTTTGGCTCTATCAGGATAAGGCTATTAATGAGGCACTTGATATGGTGCTTCAGTTAATGTTGAGTGTGCCAATGGAGGATTTATTGGTAAGACTCTTCATTTGTATATTTTTAGTATTTACATTTTTTTTTTTTTCTTGTAGAGCTTCCCCGAGCTGTCTCTTTCGTTTTTCAACCTCTTGGATGAGCTCACCCGAGAACAACTGATGTGTATGCCCAGTGTATCACCCGAAGCCTTTCTTTATCTTGTGAAAGCATGTGAGAGTGGTGTCGAATCCAGTGACAGTTCCATTCGATCTCATGCGTGCTCGTCCATTTACAATATCTGTACCTTTGTTGTTAAGGAAACCGAAAAAATGGAACGAGGCAACCAAAGTAATAGCAGTTCTAATAATAGTGAGGCCATGCTAGCACGCAGAAGACGCTCTTCCGTTGCATCTCAATCGTCAATGGGGGGAAATCATTGGTTGATAAACTATCTTCATCAGACACCTGCTACTTTACCAAGTTTATTCTCTACTGTCTTTAATCTTGTGCTTTTTGATGATAATAGCGATCAGTGGTCGCTTTCTAGACCTTTGTATGCTCTTATTTTACTCCAAAGAGATGTAAGTTGGGTTGATAGAAATGTGTATCAGTTATCTAATTGGGGCTTTTGTTTATTTGTTTAGTATTTTATAAAATATACCAGTGCTGTTATCGATCAACAATTACCCGAAAGAAGAGAGTTTGTAACAACGGTAAGCGTTGAAATAGATAGTGAGATTATACCCTGGATATCTAATACTCTTTACTGATGCTAACAATAGGCATTGAATAACTTATTGGAAGGCGTTAGTGGAATTCTATCTCCAAAAGATCGCGAACGTTTCACACAAAATGTATCTTCATTCAGAAGATTGTTAAATCTGAATAGTGTAGCACTCGTTCCATTAGCTACACCTCCTCCTTTCTACTAGACAAAGCATATTATGACATTAAATAAATAAAAAAAAAATCTATCTATTTTATTATTACTTTTTTTTTTGCGCAGTAGCTAAATTTTATCAGGACAAAAAGGAAAATAGATGCAGCTTTATTTATGTTTCCATAAAGAGTGGAAAAAAAATAACTATTATTAGAAACAAGATATACGTTCTTTGATATGTCTTCATTTAGATAGATTATTTTTAAAACAGGAATACTAAATATATTCAAATAGTGTGTAAATGGTATAAAATGCATTTTATATAATAAAAATAAAATACAGACATGTAGAATAAACAATATGAAAAATAAACAATATGAAAAATAAACAAACATCGGCACATGTGTTTCTTAATTTGTGCTAGTTTGATGATTTACATTCTTATTGACACTAAAATCAAAAAGGAACATACAAGTGTATAATGTCTTATGTGTGCGCTTTTTTTTTTTTATTTTTTTTTTTAAAGAAAAGAATGTAATTTACTATTTAAAAAGTTTACTTATGGAAGAAAATTCAAAATAAACAGGTTCAATGAGTATTCCATAGTTAAAGTTTTTACCAAGCGTACAAGAGTAACTCTAAATAAACCGGCTCCTCCAAAGGCCCTTATGATAACACATCTTTTGTTGTTTGCCCGAAATAAGAGCAATTGTTTGTTTTCAAAAAAAAAAAAAAAAACTTCAATCAACTAGGTTTCTAGAAACAGCAATTCAAAAAGATGTTGGTGTTATTCTCATCGTCAATCAACGTCTGTCTATCATTTTACCCACGTTTTCATTCAAGCTTTAGCACTTTGAAGAACCTTATGTTTGTTTATTTATTTTTATTTAGGATTTTTGTAACAATCAAAAAAGCTTATCTTTTAATAAATTCCGCTTGAGTCTTCCACATGCAACAAAATCACATCATTTCATCTCTACGCCTTTATATTAATTAATAATACAAAAGTGATGATGTCTTGATAGGTCCAACTTTTAATATTCGTTTACGATGTCTTGTTTTATTTTGTATAATTCACTAATACACGAATAGACATTGATACAATCTATTTACAATCCAGTTTCTTTTGAAAAAAAAAAGTTTATATCGATACACAAAGGTTTTTGTAACTTGTTTTTATTGTAATCGAGTGTGCGTGTGTACAATAATGCAAAGGAGGTTTTAAAAGCCAGTACGCCATAAAAATGTCCCTGAAAGATACGGGTAACTTGCTTTGTTTGCATCTAAATAGTTACAATTCATCACGAGTTCTGCGTGTTAATATAAAGCTATGTCTCCACTCATCTTTTTTCTTCTTTCTCTCTCTCTCTCCTCTCCCTCCCCTTTTTTTTTTTTTAATTTAATTGTCGGCAATTTTTTTATTTTACATGCACTCTATAGTCATTGTCCTCTTATCCTGTTTTTTACTGCTTACACAGCAAGCAGTAATCAAAAGTTCAACCAACGAGATGGTACTTCGTGATACCGCTCAATACTACTACGAAACGCTGGTAGATGATGTGATGAACTTGCACAACGAAGATCTATTAAGTGAACTGGCGATAATGACAAGACATCCCCATCAATTGACTTATTTCCTGAGACCACAAGCAGAGGAGCTTGGTTTAGATAGGCTTTCAGGTACATACATCTACAATATATCATTCAACTCCACACTTTGAAACTAATTTATTGCAAAAATCTATATATAGAGATTTGCATTGCTCAAATGCCTGGTATGATTGCTTATCAAGTCCATGATCTATCAAAAGAAGTCTATGGAAGCATCTACACCATTTTAAATGAACACTGGACCCACTCTGATGACTATTATAAAAACAGCATGAAAAGTAATCCTAATGCAGTAGTGACAGCATTGACAAACTCACTTGAAGTGACTAACACTCAGATGATGGAAAGTCTTATCAACGTCATGGATCAGTTTGATATTAAGGCGAGATTGAGCACCCAACTCATGTCTTGCCAGACAGGTTTAGAAGAGAATGTCCAGTTTGCTCAGAGAATCTGGTCTGCTCTTCTTGTATCTACAAGACAGAAAGAGGCCCATAGCGCCAGTGTCGCAGTTATACTTACGAATAACATTGCTACGACTGGGTTTTTGTCTCGTTATGTTATGGAATTGGTCTCTGACATGGAATCAGAAATGATGACACGATTACCAGAATTGGCACTAAGTGTGTACGAGGATTTATCCTATTCATAAAATAACATAGAAAAAAAAAAAAAAAAAAAATAGTGTACAGATTATTATAATAAATGTAAAAAAATAAAAATCAAATTGATTCATTCGTAATTCAATCAATAGGTTCAATAATAATAAAAAAAAAAGGAGATGTATATATTTAAAAACTGATAAAAAAACGAAAAAAAAAAAATGTAACAAACACAAAAATTATGCAAAAGTCAACATTTATTTGACAAATAACCGTGATAAAATATTCCCACGTAATTTTTATTTTTTTATTAAATGTGTGTATACAAACAAATGGAAAAAAAAAGGTTGTGATGCAATTTACTTGAAAACCTTACCATCAACACAGTCATCAAACTCCCAAGCCATGTACTTGTAGATCTCATCCTTCTTGGCCTCATAATCGGAGGGTTCAATCTTGGTGAAGTTGTAAGACTCGTAATCAGCAGCATCGTAGATTTCGAAGGGAACTTCCTGACCACGGATGACAAAGATACCAGAGATGGTGTTGTTGTTGCTCTCACCACGGACGATCATGGAACCGAAAGCGTACTTGTGGGCACGTTCAAGACGGGCGTAGAAACCACCAATCAAGTTGTTGGACATGAAGGTCAAGGTCAACTCATCATTGTACTTGTAGTCGACCTTCCAGATGGAGAAACCTTCGGCATCAAAGTTCTCCCAGAACCACTTCATGGCAACGTCGGTATTGTTGTTGGAGTACTCACGCTTCCAGGTATCCATAACGAACTTGGAGGGAGGCAAGAGATCAAGCTTGGACTTGGGCTTAGGGGCAGGCTTGGCCTCGGCTTCCTCATCAGCTTCAGCAGCAACTTCCTTCTTGGGGGTTTCCTTCTTCTTGGGGGTTTCCTTCTTGGGGGTCTCCTTCTTCTCCTTCTTGGGGGGAGTGAACTTGAGGGGAGTCTCACAGAGTGTGACGGTCAAGTGCTTCTTGAAGTTATCCTTGGCGATAAGGGTGTTGAAGTAACGGGTGACATTCTTGTATTGGTCACGGAAGGCCTTGTCAAAGACGGTCTGGAAGGGGAAAGCAAGGGTGCAGACAACGACGATATCGGCGAAAGTGACGGATTCACCAACGAGGTAGGTCTTGGTCAAGAGGATCTTGTTCAAGGCATCCATAGCTCTCTTGGTCTTCTCGGTGGCGGCATCGACGTTGGGCTTCATGTAGGGCATGTAACCCAAGAGGGGGTAGACCCAACCACCAATGTTGGCATTGAGCTCATTCTCGGAGAAGAGAACCCATTGGAGGATCTCGGCCTTCTCAGCAGCGGAGGCACCGAGGATAGCGTTGTTTTCCTTCTGGAGAGCAGCTATTTAAAACATACACTTAGTTTATCATCTTCCCATATATACAAACTACATTTCTCCCCACTCAATATTATATGCATCCTTACCATAGTAAGCAATAGCGTTGGACTCGAAGAGGTTGACTTCGGCGCTCTCAAAGACGGGGATCTTACCCATAGGGAACTTGGCCATGAACTCAGGAGTCTTATCCTTGGCGAGGTCGAAAGCCTCAGCCTTGAATTCAGCACCGCTGTATTCGCCCTATTAGATGATATAAATCGCGTTTAATATTCTATATTTAGTTTTATTATTCGTATCCAACACAAACTTACAGCAATTTGAGCCTTGGCGAGACGGGGGTTAGGGATGTAAGTCTTAATAGTCTAATAAAACAAAGCAAAAGGTTTCAGTATTCCAAGCAGCGGTTTTTCTTTCTTGTTCATCTACTTACACCAAGAGGAGCCATTGGATCTAATGAGTTAAAGAGAAAGAGAAGAGAGCTTTTGACGGATGGAAAGAAATAGATAAAACAGAAAAAAAAAACTTTTTGACAGTCACTTTACACAGCGCCACGACAATTTTTTTTTAATGTGCCACAAGGTCCATCGCGTACTTTAAAAAAAGGCGTTTTCGTTTGACTCTTTGAAATAATAGAAAAGAGGTATATTCATTGTCGATAATACGGATGAAAGGAGGCTATGATAAGCGGTTATTTCGATACAAAAGCGATGGATGAAAGACATATATGTGATATTATCTTATAATTACTAGTAAAGGCAACAAGTTTTGGAGTGAGATACAAGAAGTACATTTAAGGGAATTAATTGAATTTGGTAGTGGCTTGCCCAACCTTTTTTGACAGTTTTTGCAATGTAGTAATATTGCGCAATCGAATGTGTAATATTAATTATCTTATCTTTCTCTGTCATATCTGAATATAACTGGATGACGAATTAGCTATAAAAAAAATCCACAAAAAGGAAAATGAAAAGTTAATGCAGATGCAACAGAAACAGTATTCACAGCCACTGATAGTATTCTGTTTCTGGAAACAATACTTCATACACTGATATCAACGATGGCGACGATGTAAACAATGGTATAAACTACGATACGGGATGTGGTACAGAAGATAGCACTGATGATGGTAGCGATCAAGATGATATTAATTACTATATACCAAGTGAAAGTGAAGATGCTCATAAAGACCTCAATTATGATGGTGTTAATCAAATAACGAGTAAATAAATAAATAAAAAAGGTTGTGATGAATTCATTTATTAAGAACAAAGAAAACAAAACAAACAGGAAAATGGTTTGACATGAGACTTTCCTCGTTAGAAGGGATGCAAAAAGACGATTGCTCATCGAGTAATTGAGTTTAATTTTCTTACTCAAATGCTTCTCCATTATTTAAAATAACGTTAATAAATTAAGAGGCATGTTTATAATAATATTTTATTATGGTATACAGTAAAATGCACAATCACATATAAAACATATTCAAGATTCAACAAAGTAGCTCTTTTTTCTTTAAAGATATATAATTGAACTTGTAGATTAACTATCATAACTGTATTAAAATTCTTATCTGCTATTTAATAAGTGATATATCATCAAACATGCACACGAGTTCCAAACTTCTAGTGATCATTCATTTGAGATAGTAAGTGTCACATTTGTAGCCTTCGGTGATGTGGAAACCAGTTTTCGAAAGGGTAGAAGATCATATAGCATTGAATTTCATTCATCTCACACTATAGATATCACATTTGTAACTGTCGGTGATGTAGAACTAGTTTCTGTAACGTAGGGCATTCTATGCAGATGAGATACCGTCAAACTATGGACATACAGTGGTATCACGCTAATTTCTACCTCCAATGATTTCCATTCCACCTAATATCCAGTCAGAATTGATGAAATTCAGAAAATGTGTGCTGTAAGACGTCGATTTCCCTTCCTTTATCGTTCCATCTTGATGGATCAATCACCGAAAATTAGCGAGGAAACGCTGCGTAAAGTAGTATAACAAGAACTCGCCCAAACTTTTCTTTCTTAAAGCCAAAAAAAAAAAAAGATCAGTAACATCACCAATACCCAAGACCAGGGCAACCAGAAACAGTACCGCCAGTAGCAAGAGTATGAGGGGCGGTAATACTGTAATAAAAAAAAAACTAGAAAAGACAAGGACACCAACAATGGAACTCCACCTCCACCACTACCTAAAGGATGACCTACTTTGGAGGAGTTACTTCTCCCGCTAGAATTCAGCCAAAGCACCGGTCTAGATGTTTCGTCGTTTCGCACCACTAGACGACGACGACTACCTCGCTTACACAAAGGTTAATACAGTCACACCTAGAAACATTTCACCCACTCCTGAAATAAATTAATGTTAAAAAACCTCTTAAATTTTTGAAACCCATTTTCTCAATGAATACAGCATGGAGACATTTGAAATTTTGAATTTGGATAAGACAACACATATTTTTATAATTTTTTTTTTTAAAAAACCAGAAGTTTAATATTTAGTGTGTCCTCCTTTGGCGTCAATTACAGCCTGGCATCGGTCTTTCATACTCAGAACTAAACGTTCTGCCAGTTCAACACCTATTTTCTCCCACTTCTTCTTAATAACTGCCCTTAATTCTTCAGTATTTTTAATGGCGACCCGACCTTCCTCAAAGAGCCTTTCCAGGGCCCACCAAATATGCTCAATGGGGTTAAGATCGGGACTTTGAGCGGGCCAGTACTAAAAACCATTAATTCATGCGTCCTCTTCCACCAAGTCGCATACCCACCAGTATGACAGCTGGCGCCGTCTTCTTGGAACAGAAAGGACCTGCTAGTACCCTTTACTAATTTCTTATACCAGGGGTGGAACCCCTGAGCCAAAGTGTTGATATATTTCTCTTGGTCCATATTGCCATCAACGAAGACCAAAGGTTCAAAACCGCCAGCCCAAAAACAGCTCCAAATCATCACACTTCCACCTTTAGACTTACTTGTTTCGACTATATGTCGTCCCTCATATCTTTCTCCTATTTTTCTAAGTACGCGCTTGCGACCATCACTACTGTCAACGGTCTAGCGTGACTCATCCGTCCAAACAATGCCTCTCCATTGGTTTTCGGTCCAATTCACGTGCCTGTCAGTTAAATATGGCTTATGGGCAGCGCAATAAGAACCAAAACCAACACTTTGAACGTATGCGATGATGGTGACTCGCAAGACTTTAATTGAGGCCTTCTCCAAATAAAAAAGTAGCGATTTATAGGTGATGAATGGGTCCTCTCTAATGAGTCGTTCCACATGTCTTTCTGCTCTTTCATCAAGCTTTTTCGGTTTTCTGCCTCCACTTAAAGGAAGGAGTGAGTTGTGCGTCCTTATGTTCTTGATTATCGACTTGACTCTATCGCGATTCTTTCCAACATATACTGAAATGACGCTTGTACCATGACCAGCCTTATTTGAATAATAAACACCCCAATACTCCCTGTCTGTATGTTTGACTTTTCACAAAAACAAATGCATTTTGCATTAAGCGGTGATTTGCCCCATTAGCGAGGGTCGACTGTATATCTAAAAAAGGGCCATCAAAGTATACAAAGGAAAACTTTAACAAAAAAAAAAACGAACTTTTGGATTTTATATATAAAAAGTTAAATACAATATTTTTTATTGACAATAAAAAAAAAAAAAGTGAAGAGAGAGAGAGAGCTATTTACAAATTAGAAATAAATAATAAAGAGGTATATCGATTTTTTTTTTTTTAACAAAGAACAGTTTCATGAGTAGGGGCACTTGTTGATGCATTTGCCCAACCGTACGATCGCTTGATGGCCTCCTGCCAACCATGATACATTTTCTCACGTTTCTTGTCCGAAATTTGACTCTGAAAAGTAGATCTTCCCGATGCATTGATATGTTTTAAATCGTCAAATGATTTCCAGACACCCGTTGCCAACCCCGCTGCAATGGCAGCGCCCAGTGCAGTGGTTTCACGCATTTGAGGACGGTCGACATCGATGCCAATGATGTCTGCCTGGATCTGCATACAGATATCCGAGTTGCACATACCTCCATCCACCTTGAGCGATCGTAGGGGCGTCTCGGCCTCGGTGTTCATGATGTCGAGGATGGCGCGAGACTGGTAGCAGACGGCCTCTAAGGTGGCACGACAGATGTGCTCCAGTTTTGTGAAATGAGTGATGCCACAGATGGTGCCCCGTGCGTCGCTTCGCCAGTAGGGTGCAAATAAGCCTGCAAAGGCAGTAACAAAGTAAACGCCAGCGGTGTTCTTGACCTGTGACGCCAGATGGTTCAAGTCGTTTACATCCGAAATCAGACCCATATTATCACGGAGCCAGTTGATAGAGGAGCCCGCAACGGCGACGGAACCCTCCAAGGCATATACGGGAGGCTGATCACCCATCTGATAGGCAATGGTGGTAAGTAGCCCGCTCTTGGAAGAGACAGGGGTGTTTCCCGTGTTGAAAAGCATAAAACAGCCTGTACCGTATGTATTTTTGGCATCTCCTTTTTCAAAACATTTCTGTCCAACAAGAGCGGCTTGCTGGTCGCCTAAACAACCGGCAATCGGTGTTCCTTCAAGTGATCCTTGATGGAAGTTTCCATATATCTCGGAGGAGGTGGCAATGCGTGGTAAAATGATGTTTTCGAATCCAAAAAATCTATTTTTGGGATATTTTTTAATACAAGCGTTCTCCATCTATTTATATAGAAAAACTTACTCTATAGATTCATCACTCCAATTTAAAGAATTTGTATCCATCAACATGGTTCGACTCGCATTTGTTACGTCGGTCACTGAGACACCACCAAAATCCAATCCACCTGTGAGATTCTAAAAACAGTAAAAAGAAAAAAAGAAAAAAAAGTTTTTAGTATGGGAAATTTAACAATATATATAGTGCAACTTACATAGATCAACCAAGTATCCACTGTACCAATACAAAGTCTATTCTCCTGTTGAGCCTGTGCCACCACCTGTACATTATCCAGAAGCCATCTCAACTTGACTGCCGAAAAATAGGTGGAAATGGGTAACCCACATACATGGCGTAATACATCCTCCCTTTTCACTGGATCCCTTTGAGATAACTGTTGCACAGTCTCGATGGTACGTGCATCGTTCCAAACAATCGCTGGATATAATGGGTGCCCCGTTAAACTGTCCCATGTGATAAGGGTCTCGCGTTGGTTTGTTATCCCCACTGCTTTAATGTCGCTGGCATCGTATCCCATCAATCCAAGTTTACGGACACCATGTTCGATACAGGTGTTGACAGAATCTAATAGATCAAATGGATCATGTTCTACCCAGCTATTTTTTTTTTTTTGTGTTAATAAAAGAAAGAAAGAGAAAGAAGGAAAACTTACCCAGGCTGGGGATAATGCTGTTCAAATTCCATTTGATGATAAGTGACCAACTCACCCTTATCATTAAATATCATGAATCGTGTTGATGTTGTACCTTGGTCTATGGCTCCAATAAATCTGGGCATTGTTTTTTTTATTACTAAATATTAAATAGGATATGTTTATGAAAAAAAAAAAAGAAAGATATGAAAAAAAAGTGGGGAATATTTATGTTCTTTTTCCCTCCGCTTTTGCTTCCATATTATTGGTGTACACTTTTATTTACTTACTGAGTTAGACTCTCCATTGCCACGCAAACATACATAGGTTTAAACAGATATTAAAAAAAAAAACATGTTGGCTTCTTTTTCTACTATTATTAGTGAATGAACAAGGCTTAATTTATTTATAAATATTGAATTTATATAAATAAAAAAGAAATACTTTATTTTTTATAATGAAATAGATCTTCATATTAAAGAAAATGAATCTCACTGTAAAAATAAATAAATAAAGATACTCGGAATATTTCGACTTGACTTCTCTTATAATATTCATCCGTTCAAAAATAAAAAGGGTTAAAGTACTTGGACAACATATGAAAAGTGAAAATATCTTCTTTTTTGTTTTTGACACATGACAAACTGTCATCAATTCATCCAGTTCAATCATGTTCTAGAACATGACACTAAGTCATAAGAAGAATAAGTCGCTTTATTTTTATCTTTTTTGTTCATTTAAATATTAAATATCATCTGTTACAAATGAAGGTGATGAACAAAGTCATCCTGAACAAAGTTGATTTAACACACAATGTACTTGTAAAATTTGATATACTTTGACATGTGCAAAAAGTGATTTAAAAAAATCATGCAAAATCATTGGTGTACATTTATCATTAAAAGAGTTCTCTCTCTCTCTCTCTCTCTCTCTGATTGGTTTATGGAAATATGAGTAGATTCAATGATGAAAAACATACAAATTATGATCCTTCATCATTTTCATCATGCTAAATACCTTGGATAACGAACTAAAAAAAGTGCAAACCACCATGGTGCCAAAAGCAATGACACTCTGAATGTGGAAAATGAATAATAATCAGAGCATGTCAAATAAAAGGCTTTCTCTTACTATTAATTGATTAATAAAAAAGAGTCTAATTTTAATGAGTTTCACTGTATTATTAAAAAAAATTACTTGGTCTTCACGTCTTGAGTATAATTCAAATGAACCAAACACATTCTTAAATTGATAGATTATAGATACTTTAATTATTCTCTTTTTCATACTTTAATAGATGTTTTTTTTTGTTTAAGCGGTTAAAAATAAACCCGAGACACATGTATAAAATGAGTAAGAATGAATATATTTAATATAATATAGATATATATAAACGAGTGAGGGTGGTTTGCAATAAGTATGTGTGTGTATATTATTAAAAAAACAAAATTGTTTCCGTATGTATCTTTTTTTTTTTTTTATCGAGGAGTACACAGCTCAGGTTTACAATGACTCGTAAACCCAGCTCTATCAGACTCAATTTGAAGGGTAGAATGATGGATACCATAATGATCACACACAATCTGTTGTGACTTTGACAAGACCTGATCATAATTGCCTGAACTAATCAGAATATGTGCTGTCAATGAGCTCTTACCGGGAGAGAGGGTCCAGATATGAAGATCATGAATGGCAACAACACCTTTGATCTCAAGTAAGGACTTCTCGATCTCCTCTGGCTTGATATGGGTGGGTGCACCTTCCATCAATACACCCAACGAGTCCTTTACAAGATGATAGGTGGTATACAGTACAATAGCAGAGAAGAAGAAAGTACAGAGGGGATCGACAAAGGTGTATTTAGGTTTATAGATGAGAATGATGGATGAGACGAGGACACCGACAGAGGCGATGAGATCACCGAGGACATGAAGTGCTGCGGCTCTAAGGTTGATATTGGATTCCTAAATAAATAAAAAGAAAGGAATCAATACGGATATATCATTTGTTAAAATAAATACATTGATATTTTACATTTCCGTGGTGATGATGATCCTCTTCTTCGTCATGATGATGATGATGGTGATGATGCCCGCCAAGAATAAATGCAAGCCTATGTCATGTAATGTAGATAGATAATAAAGAATAAAATACTTGTTAATAAAAAAAAAAAAGATACACTTGATATCAGATGCATATATATTATACATACACAATGTTGACGCCAACACCAATAGAAGCGGTGATACACATCTATTTATTCAATCTTGTTTAATACATAATCACAGTATTAAAAAGCTCTCATTTTTACTTACCAGCTTAGCATCAATGACTTGAGGTGAACGTAGTCTCTCAATAGCCTCTTTGAGTAAAAGACCAGTCAATACCCAAATAGTTAATACCGAGATAAGAGCAGCAATGACTTCAGCTCTATGAAAACCATAAGTGTGCTCTATTGATAATAATATTAATATATATTTAATGATTTTTTTTTTTTTTTGCAAGTACTTTTCGTAGGTGGCTTTTCGGCCAAATAAATTGCCACAAGAGCAACAATAAAGCTGGCAACATCGGATAATAAATGAAAGGCATCAGACATCAATGCTACAAAAAGAAAAAGGTTATTTCAGGTACTATCAACAAATAAACAATAGTATCTATCTATTACCAAGTGAGTTAGCGTAATAACCAGCAATAAGCTCGGTTAAAAAGAAGAGTAAAGCTAGTATTGTTGCTGTTAACAAACGTCTCTTGGTTGAAATGGCTGTAGATTCTAATTTCGACACCATGTTGGAACATAATTTGAGGTGCTGTTCATGAGAGTGACCACTTATCAGGGGTGTTTGTTCATTCACTTGATCACAGGTCATTTCAAGTGTTTTTTATATAATAGAGAGAGAGAGAGAGAGAGAGAGATAAAGAAGTTGGTTTATATTTTTAATAAGTATATTTAAATAAATAAAAAGGGGAGTATAAAATGAATGGGTTCTATCTATTGTATAAAATAGGATATATTAATAACAAGAGAAAGAGAGAAAAAAGAATACTATTTTTTATAGAAAAGGGATCGAGGTCCTACTTTTAGCGTTTAAACACCGACAAAATCAGTGTGTACAAAATGAAAGCTTTTCTTGCCTTTATTGTGTCATTGTCATTGATAAGAATATGTATTCATCACAATAATAAAAGCTTGCTTTTATTATTGTTATATTCCATCCTATTCAATTCAGCAAAAGAGTGAGATTATTGTTTTATCTTTATTGTTTTGGCTTTTCATTGTTGCAAATCATCTCTTTTCTCGGAAGCATTCGTAAGAATATCCACTTTAGTGTAATTTTACTTTTTAATAATTTTTTATTTTTCAAATCAAATTATTCCTAAATTAACATTAGTAACAACAACAGCAATACTAAATATACACAGTTCAGTTTACTTATACACTCCGTTATTAAATAATAGTCTATATAGAATAAAAAGAGAATTAAAGCGAGGCTACGGGTTTCCATTGAGTTTCCTTATTTAGACTAAACTTGAGCAGTTTAAAGTACAACGTGTAAACAAAATCATGTGTTAGAAAATGTTTTGTCAATATCATATTGAATAACAAGTATTCATGCCTTGAATAGTGATACTAACAACTGTGATTTATGTTTAAAACTGTGCATGTTCTTTTTGGTAAAGCAAAAATCAAACCGTTTTTATAAATGTTGTCAAATGACTTGATTACTAAAAAACAACAACAAAAGGATCTGATAACAAAAAACCAAGTTTCTTTATCAGATTAAGATGAATATTCTACTGTTTTTTCAAGAAATTGAGAAAAAATGACAAATGAATGGGGACAGATAATATATACCATAACCTTAAAAATCATAGTAAAAAGTTAGAATAATGAAAACTCTATCAAATGAGCTTGAAATGTACTATAAATATCTCCTACCTGGCTAACTCTTACGATCACCTAGGGTTGTCAGCATTGATGGCTGTTCAGGTGCTTAAGCATAAGACATTAGTCCCTCCCTTCTTCATTTTCAAGCGCTTCTCATTAATCATTCTCCTTTTCTCAATAATTTGAAATGTCTTCTCATTTTCTTGAAAAAGACAATATGTCTGTAACCTTTTTCAGTCTTGATAGCAGATCTTTCTATAATTTAATGTAAACCCTTTTGTAGTAACAAAAGTCCTATTTTGTTTTACAAAATTAAAGTATTTCATAATTGTCTATCGGTATGATCAGCATTTAGGTCACTTGGAGAATAAATATTTGAGCTGAAACTAATATATTCTTTATATTCCAATAAGCTCATATGATATCCAATCATATTGATGGTGTTTTTAATATCTGATCGTTTGTTCTTACTATTCTGTCTTTTTCTTTTGACAACATTTACAGCACTACTCTAATACAGAGCACATAAGTTATACTTTATGAATTTGTAGATAGTAGTTATTTATTCATAAAATGAGTATAGCAACAAACCTCACTCTAAAACCCAATTGTTGGGTCTCAAGCTTGGCAAATTTCATTACATTCAAAGGAACCTTTGACAGCAACATATAACATCAATAGTGTGTGTGTGTGATACTTTCCAAATACAACATCTTTCTTTTTTCTCTTCCTTTTTAACCCGATGAAAACACACAACAATATAAGAGTACCAAAAGAGAGTTGATCTTTGCATAAAAAACACTGTATCAATGACGACATCCCTCATTTCCAAATCAGGACAAGCAAATAAAAAAAAAACTTTTTTTTTTTCTTCTCCACACTATTTCATTCTTTTTACAATAAAAAAAAAATGTCTGGTTCCAAACGTACCTTTGACATTGGCGATAAAAGTAGTTCTAAGCGTGTCCGCTTCGATAGTAGCAGCAAACGAAAGAATCGAGAACGCGATTTCGACTATGAATTCAATCATGAAGATGAATTAGAAGAAAGAAAAAGTCGTCGCGGTAAGGTCAACTTTGACGTCTATGGCAGTGATGACGAAGAGGTTGGTGGTGGTGCTTATAGTAGTGACTCTGATAAAGAGGACGAGAAAGAAGAAGAAGAAGAAGAAAAAATCCCACAGAATGAGGATTTCGACATGTTTGGCGGCGACAACGCAGCTGCCGATGACCCAAAGGGCAAAAAGCCCGTTCGCGGGAAAAAAAAAGACGATTTACGAGAAGTCAAGGGAGAAGAATTGGACTCATTTGATCGATCCGATGACGAAGACGATATTGAAAATGGAGTGAGAAAGGAAGGAAAAATATCCGCATTCAACATGAAGCAAGAGATGGAAGAAGGCAGCATTGATGCCAATGGTAATTACATTCGCAACAAGACCGATCCTCAGGCATTTCATGACAAATGGATGGAGGGTATTACCCGCAAGGACATTAACAAGGCAAAGGAGGCCCACGATAAGCGCGAGCGAGAGGAGGCGGTCAAAGAAGCACAGCGCCAGGCCGAATTGCCCCAAACTAAGACCGATATCTACCGCGCACTGGTCGAGTATGTCAAGCCTCGTCAGAACGTCCAGGAGGCACTCACCAGCCTCTCCAATTCCCTTCCAAAGAAATTGCCTGCTTGGAAGCAAAAGATGCTCGACAAGAAGAATAAAAGAACAGCAAAACAGAGTGGAAAGGAGGAACCACAGGTATTGAGTGAACAGGAAGAGGCGGAGAGACGTAAAAAAGTGGATATGATTACTGCACTCGCAGATCAAATGATGGCGCTTGGTGACTTTGATATCTATGAAGAGACATTTGAAGTGATGGTGCACCATTTACGATCGGAGGGTGTGGTTGCTCCGGATTGGTTACCCAACTCTGTAAATAACTAAACAAAACAAAATAATAGGATGATGATGATAATAAAAAAAAAAAATGATGTTTATGTAAAATACACAGGAAAGGAGGGTCTGCTAAAAAAAAAAAGGAACAAGTATAAATCCCTTTTTGATTTACAAGAGCGTGAATAGAATGAGGAGAGAGAATAGGTTTTGCATCTGAATATATCATTCATAACAACGGATTATGTAATAGAATTAGTAGTTTATTTTACATTGGCTATCTCTTCGAGTACATTATAATAGCACATCTTATTATGCATTCTTACAATTAAGAATATGTATTTATAACAGATATATAACATATTCGTTAGTTTTGATAAGAGGAGAAATGGAGAAAAGTTTTAAAACAATCTAAAAAGAAGAAAGCCTAATTTAATTATCATCATTCAAGATAAAATAGATACTTTTTAAAGATGTCTAAATGGAATATAAACGTAAAATAAGAAAAAAGACTTGGGAGATCTCATAAATGGTATTTGCTCCCTGTTATCTCTCTGTTTATTATTATTGTTATTATTATTCAACAAGGTAATTCAATTAGAATATTGACTTGTATCAATTTTTACCGCCAAAGTTTAGTTTTGTCTTTACAACAGTTTGTATTATAAAGTGGCAATACTCGTTCTCTCTCTGGATACTAGACTGATTCCATAGTGAATGATATGGATTATTACTATGGGCTTGGATGTTCTTGTACTATACAGTATGTCTTGATCGTTTTGTTTTCTCCTTATTATAGAAGCGTCTTTTTTATATATCAAAAAGCAAGAGAGTGTAATAACAAAAAAAAAAAAACGTCAAAAAGATCAAGTTAAATATGAGATTCTTAAAATCTAAATACATACTTTTTATCAAAAAGAACCTCTCGCTTTATAACATATATAATAATTTTTATTTAAAATAAATCAACTCAAGTGATGTACTTGGAAAGAAAGACACACCTTTTCTACTCCTCTTTTTATTCTCAAGTTATAAAATAAACTAAAGTATATCTTTAATTACAATTCTTTCTTTCTTTCTCTTTAATTAAACCCTTTTATGTTTAAACAAAGCCTCGATCAATCTTCCTTCCAATGGACTTTGGGAAGAAAGATTCATCAAAAGATGACCACAAACGAGCCTATTCTTTCCTATTTGGAAAGTTTTGTACCCAAATCAAGGTTCTCTCATGATTTATACAATAGAGCATCATCTGCTGATTCTACAATAGCAAAAAGAAGTCTTTTTACTAGAATTGTTGGTAAAAAAAAAACATATACATTTCTTATGCTGTGTATATATATGACTAAGAACTTTCGTAGCTTATTTATGGAGAACGAAAAAAGCAGCAGAAGAAGACATGTCCATTTCACTCCCTTTTCATACTATCCATAAAACACATGTAAAATTAGATTCAACAACAGGTGAAATTACGGTTGGAAGTCTACCTGAATGGAAAATAGGTATAACAACAACCACAAAAAAAAAAAAATATTTCCCTTAAAGCTAAAATAACAATATATCATTTTTTATTTAAGCAAACTTGGAAAGTATGCATCAAGATGTCTTGCTATCCACCTTTATAAAACGACTTTATACCGAAATTGAAAAACAGCGACCTCCACCACCGCCACCACCCATGATGCCCATACCATCAGCAAAGATCGCTACCGAAAAAGTCGAGATTTTAGAGAAGGAGGAAGAGCCAAAATCAAAACGATTAATGTCAACTGCAGAGGCCATCACGGCACTAAAAGATTTATGTATACACGAGAACCCCGCTACCATCTATAAAAACATGGTTAAAATCGGTGAAGGGTAAATAACAACAAATATATATAACACCTGTCCTCCCTTTTTTTTTTTTACTAAAAAAAAATAATAATGCATAGTGCCTCTGCCTCTGTCTATAGAGCCTACAAGATCGACGGGAGTAATAAACCTGTCGCCATCAAACAGATACATTTAAGGAGACAGGCCCGTCGAGATTTAATTATAGAAGAAGTCCGCTTGGGACCCACCCATCCCAACCTTGTCAAGCAGATTGAGAGCTATCTCTGGAGAAGCGATGTCTGGATTGTGATGGAGTACATGGATGGTGGGAGTCTGACCGACATTGTGACCCAGAGCTATATGGAGGAGGGCGAGATTGCGGCTGTCTGTCGAGAGATCCTCAAGGCGTTGGAGTATATTCATGCAAGGGGTATCATTCATCGAGATATTAAGAGTGATAATATTTTGATTGGTTTGGATGGTCAAATAAAATTATGTAAGTATATATATATATATTTATAAAAGCTGATATTTTCTTCGTATACTTATTTATATATATATATAAAAAGCCGATTTTGGATATTGTGCACAGATGGATGGTAAACACAACAAAAGAACGACACTGGCAGGTACACCATGCTGGGTAAGTCCCCACAAGAAAAAAGAAATAACCTTGTCCCATTCCTCAACTCATATTTATATATAGATGGCACCTGAAGTCGTTCAACGTAAAGCATACGGTCCCAGCATTGATATCTGGTCACTCGGTATCACGGCCATCGAGATGGTGGAGGGCAGTCCACCCCACTTGGAGGATCCCGACCAGGCGATCCAATTACTTACCACCCAGCGTATCCCACCCAATTTGCAAAACCCCGATCAGTTCTCAAGTACGTTTCGCGATTTTCTTGGAAAATGCCTCCAGTTCAATGCGGAGAATCGACCATCGGCGAGTGAATTGTTGAGCCATCCGTTCCTACTCAAGGCGGCGCCATTGGATGCGCTAAGACCGTTGATTGAGGCGGCAAGAGATTGTGATGCGTTTGAAAATACATTTTAACAAAAAAAAAAAAAAAAAATTATATAGAAAAAAAAAAAATGCTGATAGTATACATAGAAAACAACCCCCTTTTGCTTCATTCTTCTCTTACCATTTTGTACAATTTTATTTTATTTTTTCTAAATTATTAAAGTCAAACAGAAAAAAAAAAAAGACGATTCCATCAAAAAATGGTTCTTCCTCATTCCATCTACTCCCTTGTCATTTTCGGGCAGTTAAAAAAAAGGACTTCTGAAATAGGCATGTTTTTGCATTGGTTGGATTATGCAAATGATGTAATCTGATTTTTTGTTTTATCAGTTTAAAATGAAATAATAATGATGCAATGTAAGACTTTTTACAAATATGGTAATCACTTGTCAAAATGTCTATTATAAAAATGGCGAGAAAAATGAACACCTTTTTATCATCAAACTGAATTACACGAAAACAATCAAAATGAACCCATCCAAAACTGAAGGTAAAAAGGACCAATTTGTTGGTAACGTCAAGGAAACCGTAGGTTCTGCTGTTGGTAATGAATCTCTCCAATCTGAAGGTACCACACAGCGTGGTTCTGGTCAAGTCCAGGAAACGGCTGCTAATGTCACCGGCTATGTCCAGGGTGCTGTTGATCAAACGATGGGTGCTGTCAAGGGTGCCTACAATGCATTGACGGGTAACTCGACTGATGAGGCTGCTGCAAAGGTCCAAAAGAAGAAGGGCGAGGCTCAGCAAGAAGTTAACTCTTAAATTATATGCGTATTTAATGTATTTGACAATGTAAATAATAAAAGTACAGTTTTATAAACGAATGTAAGAAAAATCGTGTGTATGGTTGTTTATGTGAATGAGAGTCGGATATAGAGTAAAAGAACAACTGGTCTTCATGACTGCACTCTCTCTTTATCTCCCATTTTTAAGTGATAAATTAGCTCTTATAAGATATACACCTCTAACACCAACATATATTTAACATGACTACTATTATTATTTTATACTTTATTTTGTGTGTGTTTCTTCTATTCTAATTCACTTGTAAATCATTCAATACAGTCAATATATACTTTGCGATTTTGGGTCTTTGAATTGCCAATAGCGTCAATTCGGCCTCATAAGGAAAATAATACGAATGGTGTTGTTTATGTCTCGCCAAATTTCTCAGCAGTAATGCCGATGTTAAGGGTATGCCAGACACCTCTGAATCATCAATGGGGATCTTTGCCACTGTAAACATGGGTTGCTGCTGTGGCTTATGGACCTTGCCTGCAAAGTGTGTGCGCATATGCTGTATTGCGTGTGATCTGCTTTCGAGAGGTTTAGCGCATTTCATCCATTGACATTCGTTTCCGAGGTGTTCTTGGACAATGTGTTTATGCAGTTGGACATTTGTATCAAAGAGTTGGTTACATTCATTCCAATGACAGACAGGACCTAAAAGATATATGGTTTTTTTTTTAAAAAAAAAACTTTTGCTCTTCTTTTGAGATCTTCCCAGTCTTTTTTTTTTTATTTATTTACCATCTCTTCGTCTTGTAGGTGAATATCTCACATTTTGTAACACTGTTTCCAATGGATTGTCGCCTGTTGTTACTGCCATCTCAACTGCAGGTGGTTGTGGAAATGCAATCTTCAAAACTGTATAAAATTCCTTGACGCCTAATGGTTTTTCGGTGCCAAATAGTTTTTGATATTCGTTAAACAAGTCTTTGAATAGTATGGTGTTTTCATCTGCGCCACTTAATAATTGATCCTTTAACCTTAAATACAGAGAAAGTGATACAAGTTAAAAAAAAAAACAAATTTTAGACAATATAATCTCTCTCTCTCTCTCTCTCTCTCTTTTCTTACACCTTACCATCCAAGACATCTATAAGGTTCATCCAAATGTACATAATCCGTCAAATCCGGAATAGAAGGCTGCTGTTGTGAGGCATCTGCCGCAGTCATCTGAGCGGCAGGAATACCATGAATGGTCTCAATCGCACTGGAGGACGGAGGTACCAACGATGACTTGTACGAGATGAAGCCCGTCAATAAACCAATCAGGTTACCCGGATACAGCAAGACAAGTTGTGTTGAAAAGTTGCCCCTCAGGCTCGAATACTGATACAGATACTCCAACGTCGCTGCCTCCAATTCCTCATCATCCACAATCAGGAACTGTGCCATTCTCTCAATCAACTCCTTATCGCTCATACTTCCCAAAATACGCTCGTTGTTCTCTGTCACCGCCACACGCGTCAATGATCGAATGGCGCCCAAGATAAAGGCACGGTCGTTTGTAAAGAGCAAGCGTGTCATCACAAGCAGATAGGGGTCATGTCGGTTACTTAGCATGATCTGAGGTGCAATGTTCTCCAAGATATCTAAACAGTGTCGACTCAATTCCGAATAGGGCGAACTGGGAGGAAGCGCGATCCCCTTCATCAACAAGAGACGCAACTGCTCGTGTGATGCCAATCGACGAATATTCATTTCCAAAAACGAAAAATTGCGCAGGATGTGAAACACTTGGAGTACACGTTCGTAGGTTTCCTGGTTGACCTTGCTGCAAAACATATCCACCTTTTCATCATCGCCAATCTTGGTCTTGAAAAAGTCGAGTGTGAAGTCGAGCAGGATTTGGATCAGACTCGGGATGAAATCGAGACAAAAGTTTTCAGAGGCGTATGAGAATTTGATGAGCGTGTTGAAGGCCCAATCGACTTCGTTGGGGAGACTGGATTGGAGTGAGAGAAGTATACGTGTACGGAATTCGTGATCCATAAAGATGGCTATTGGATAAAGAACTTGAGTCATTCCTCTTCTCCTATCTATTTATTCTTATTTATTTTTTACCAGGTGGATAATAAGGTCCATTGTTCATGTTGGGTGTTTGTCGAATAGTAGGTTGTGTAAAGGCTGTACCTGTTTGTCTTGCTGAATCTCTTTGCTGTGGTGTGCTAATATTAAACGAAGAGGAAGTCGTGGTGGATGCTTTTTGATTGGAATTTAATAATTCGGGTGGTGGATTCCAAGGACGCTTCCAATAATTCTCTTCTTCATAACCATGCTATATAAAGTGTTTGTTTTGTTTAATATTCCCCCTCTTACATTAATCATTATCTCTCGCTTACAAGATATTTCGTATAAACAGCTTTTAATATAAAAGCACTATTTGTACAAGTTGGAGGGAAATTAAAGGGATCGCCAACTTGTTTCCATCCACGATTTAACGTGACCTAATCTTAGTTTTTAATACAATGAATTTGAGTTTCGTCATTGTTACTATTCTTACTTTTTCATATCCACCAGCCTCAAGCACTGTTTTATAGATTCGTAAAAGATCCAACTTTTTACCACCCAAAACAGGTTCAGCTTGTAAGGCAGTACTAAAAAAAAAACAAATATGAATTATTATTCTTTTTTTTGTTTTTTTATTGGAAGAATACCCTTTTCGGTCATGAAAATCACGTAATTCTTTCATGAAATTCTCATATTCTATAGTGCGCTCAATGGCCTCGATTGGTGTAGACATGAAATACGCGTATTAAATAATAAAAAAGGGGAATAGGGAGAAAGAAAAAAAAACACAAGTGGAAATAATTTTTTATTATTATTATATTTTTCCTCCTCGGCCAATCATATCTTTAAATGATACCCTTTTTTATCTTTCTTGCCTTGTAAGCTACAAGGTCTAATGGTATGTTTGTATATTCAATCTTTAACTGTTCCAGTGTATCTTGCTTTTGATCGATCAATTGTTTAATCTCATCGAAGCAGAATAAGCGACAGTAAGAGAGGTTGAGTGTACGTAAATGATGACATTGGGATAGGAGTTTCATGATCTCACCAGTAACAATCGAAAGGCAGGATAGATCGACATGCTCCAAAAGTGGACTATGTGCAATCAATGCATGCAAGCCCTTTGAGGTGATACCGTAGCATTCTTTGAGCCCTAATCGTTTAAGGTGTGTTGTATTTTCATTATTATTATTATTATTGGTAAATAGAAATGCCTCATCTGAGAGTTGGCTATTGCCTTGCAAGTTCAAGACCGTAAGACGAGATCGATCATGGATTAATCTTCTTATGATCTGATCCGAAAGTTGACTTGTCGCTATTATCTCCAATTCCACCCATGCTCTCCTTGAAGGCGGTGGTGGTGGTAGTGTCAGTAATAGAGGTATCATCATGGCCTGTTGCTGCTGCTGGTGATGATGGTATTGGTATTGATCAGTATGACGGCAATATTTATTTCGTTCAAATAAAAGGTATTTTAATTTTTGACAATAGCCCGAATAGATGATATTAAGGACTGGAATGATGTTGACAAGACTGCGCTTTATAACTAATCGCTCAAGAAAAGGGCAACGCAAGACGACACTGGCAAGGTGACCTATTGTCATTCCATGAATGCCTGTGAGTTCTAATGATTGTAAGGTAGTGATAGTGGACATGGACTGTACGTTCTTTAACAAGACAAGAGGTAGCGGTTGTCCAAACTGCTCTAGCCGCATGACTGCTGTATGAGGTATATGCATATCGTGGAGAGAGGTGAAACAGTCTGAGAGCCTAAGCTGGGTTAATGCAACACAATTATCTGCAATTTGATTGAACAGATCATTTAATCGAATGGAAACTCCACACCAGGTGAACTGCGTGAGAGCAGAGCCAACGTGGTGCAATATATTAAAAAATACCTCTGGTGTGCATATAACATCGTTTAGACCTAACAAATATTACATATTTCAATATTAATAATAAGAATAAATGGTAATATTTAAAATGTTTTTACATGTGTATATACATATATATGTATATATACATATATATATATATATATATTCAAACATACTTAGAGATTTTATCCGATTACATTCATGCTCGACTAATACCCTCAACATACCATCACCATCCACCTGATGATGATTTAAAGAAAGATAAGTCAAGGAGGATCGACCAAGACGCTGCAGATACATGCGTAAAGTGTCCGCACGGAGTGATGAAGTTACATGCGAAAAATCAAGACGACTCCACAGTGGCGGTGATTGCATGATGAACTCTCTCCAACACTTTGAGACCCGTAAACAACGTACCAGACTTTGTAAATCAAGAAAGTGAAAGAGATAGCACAACACATCTCTTGGTAATTTGTCGATAATATCCACCCGTGTAACACTATCTGATGCTTCGGACACTATTCGTTTGCGCATGCAGACCTCAGCATATGCGTCATCTGTAGAGGGGACACAGAGTGAGGCCTGATAGAGTTCTTCCCAAGCAAACCTAAACTCTTTCTGATCAATGTAAATCTCACTGGCCAAGAGGTACCAGTTTGCCTCTGTGGGCTCCTTTTTTATAAAGACATGGCACTTCTTAATAGCCTGTCGCCAATGACCCAATCGAATAAGGCAATGGATCTGGTACCATGCGCAGTGAGAGACTCGGTAATATTTGGATTCCAGGTCATTAAATATTCGATATGATTCATCGTATATTTGTTTTTGATAGAGCTGAACTGCCGTTGCATAGATATCATACAATGAATAGCATGCTAATGAGCTATCTTTGTTACTTGAGAATAGGAAATCTCTATGTTAAAAAATAAAATCTTTTTTTATTATTATTACTTTGTATAAAAAATTATAGAAATGATAATAAATTCTCCTTTTTTCGTTTATGCGCTAACCTTGATAATAAACAAGAGAACAAAAGCGCACTAGCCATGAATATATATGTGTGTGAATGTATGTAAAAGATGTTATAATAAAATGGCTTTGAATGACTAGGATAAAAAAAAAAAAAAAAAAAAAAAAAAAAAAAAAAAAAAAAAAAAAAGGAGACGATCTTTTCTTATAAAAGAGAGAGAGAGAGGGGAGAAAGAGAGAAAGTGTAAAAAAAAAAAAAAAAGAAGCACTGAATATGTATATAATAACAAAAAAAAGGAGTGTTTGGGGGTGCGCAAAAAATCCATTTTTTTTTAAAATTTCGGAACAATGCCAATATGCCATGACACTCTTTTTCTTTCATTTATAGTTTGACTTACAGATGAATGCACACACCAAACCCTTTTATGTTGTTTTACAGTAGCCACTGCCCTTTCATTTTCATCCTGTATTATACGTCTCTGTCTCTGTCCAATCATGGCCTCCTCCTCCTCTTCTTCTTCTTCCATCTCTTCTTCTGTCAATAGATTGTCATCTTCACCTACAATAATGGTAGAGAGTGTATGGCACCATCGTAATAGCATCCATAACCCCTCCGCCTTGACAGATGGTGCCCCGAGATAGCGCAATCGAGGGCATTTGGATACAATCAGCCGTGCAACGGATGCTGTGAGGATATCGTAAGGGTTGAGCGTCAGTGAAAGAAGATCGGAACCAAAGGTGGGTAAAATGGCATTGCTAAGTGCACCTGGATGGTGAAAGTAATGGGATATCTGTGTTAGTGTTGACATCTTTTCAGGAATCCCTTCATTGGGAAATATAAAGAAAGAAGGACAACATGGGAATAGAGTGACGGTTTGGAAGGGTGAATGAAACATGTCCATGTCGATGGCGTTATTAGAATAAAAGCCATGGTAATGCTGGTGTCGTTGTTGTTGTTCTAGTTGCTCATTATCTAGAGGCATGTGCGTTACCATGAAGCAGGTAGAGGCCTTTACAAGTGGTATAAGTCTGTTGAGTTGTTTAGGTTGAATGCTTGACTGTAAGAAATCCATGTTTGGACATGTTTCAAGTATAAAGCGATAGAGTGCCTCTGGATATTGTTTTCCTAAGGGCAATTTGATTGTTTCTATTGATGAACCATAGTTTTCACAGAATGTAATAATGTCGTTTTGAGTGACATTGTCTGGAAATAAAACCTTTCTGTACACACGATGTCGAACCAAGTGAAAGGTGTGCTTACAAACAAATAAGTATGGACCAAGGTCTTTGTTTTCAGTAAAATAGATTATTTGATATAACAATTCATTAGGTAAAGATATCATACTTTGTAAAATACTGTTTATATAAATAACAAAACAACAAAAAAAGAAGGAGGGAAAAAAGGAAGTAATAATAATAAAAAAAAAAAACAAGGGGCTTTTCACACACAAAAATGGGGGAGTTCTCTCTGCACTATGCTTCCACTCTCAATTTACCGGATGGCTGAAAACTCCACCCAGTTGTTTTAGACTAATTTGGCCAAGTGTTTAAATTTAAGTTGCACACTTTTTACACTTATAGCGTTTATTTATTTTTATTATCCAAGTACTCTCTTTGGTTACTCGTATGAATTAATGTTTCATCTGTTATAAAGTAGAACCCTTTCATCTCTTAATGTTCGCCTATAATGTCAATATCCAAAGTTTCCTGTAAAAATCGCAAATAATGCCCAGTTGTGGTATCTTTTGTTTCGCTTCTCTAGGGGTGGTATTAGGAGTTTTCGCTTTTTACCACTTTGAGTTTCTCTTATTTTTGGATGCTGTTCTACGCGCGAATGCTCGGGTCTACAGCCCCTAAGGACAGCATAGTTGTCAACAATGTTGTATTTTGACTTCTGTCATTATACAAAATATTATACTTCCAACTTGATCTCTTTACTACTTGTATTACTCAATATATCTTATGTTACTTAGAACATTTAATCTAATATGTATTATGACTTTTCCTATTTACTATGAGCTCTCTCTCATTCACATTTTACTCCAATAGACAAGACCAAGAGACTCACTTATTAACCTTGTTTATTCCATTCTTACTTCTATACCACCAAGCTCACAAACAATGATAAAGAAAAACTAATTATAATTATAAAAGATGGGCGGATGAAAACAGGTAATTATTATATAATTGTTAATTCGTATCCCTGCGAAACAAATGGATATGACTAGTAAGAGTTGCATATCAATAAAAGAACTAGAAAAAAGAAAAAAGATTGTATAGAGAGTAATGAGCAGCATAATAATGGCGCAAGAGGCGAGGGCAGCAAACTGATATCCGATTATATATGTGATCAGCAGATTCAAGAGAGTACGTTTCATTTGAAGTTTTTTTTTTGTTCTTTATAAAATGGTTCAATAAGATTAAATTTAGGGAAGTAAGGAGGGAGGTAAACGCGCTTATTTCCTCTCGCTGTCACCACGTTATCAATCTCGTTGGATGTATGGATTGGTGCATTATCCATTACTATATAATGCCCTTTCATTTCAAAAATGCAATCCAGTTCATTCATTGTTTTTTGAATAAAATTCATGTAATGACCAGTGACGGTTCCTTTGGCAGCAGGTCACTTTGTTTTTGAAGGTGCTTTTCGTTTGCGACTACCAGAATCGAAGTTTAGTCTTTTGAATGTGTGCTCCTGAGGATTTCTATGCTCCATTGACACGATATATTTTGCTGATATTGTACCCAAATCTGTGTGGTTTACTGCTCTGGTGGTAGGAATGATTGCAATAGTGGGTGTGTCCTTAACAGACCATCTTGCTGAAGGTCTCATGTTGATATCGAAGCTTCATCCATTAACAAAAACACAGTTTTCAAGGTAATTCATGTCTGTTCTACTCCACTTCTCTACCCACGCAATTCGGTTTGCAAGCTTAGTTGGATCGTTTCTAGCAGCTGGGTGACGAATGGTTTTTTTGAATGAAAGGTTGCATTTTTTTTTTTAGGAAATGTCTAACACTTGATCCGTTTAGAATGAATGATTCAAATTTTTTAGCTAACTGCATCCACAACTCTGGCTTAAGGATTATTGTCGTAGAAATTTATAAGGTGGGTCTTGTGTATCTCTCCAAGCTGTTCTAGTTTATTGATTATGTTGGTTTGTTTTTCGAAGATATTCCAATCTTTATCCTCTTGCCCATTTTTGTGCAGTCCTCCCAGCAATACCACCAGCTAATCTACCAGGTTTAGCAGCGTTAAATAGTTTTATCCTATTTTAATAGACAAATAGTAGTTTCTGGTCATCTATGATCCATACCAACTACTTCTTCAAAATATTTGCTATTTAAAAACAAAAAGACATAAACGTCTAAATAGGAACCGACATATATATTTTATATATTACTTTATTTATTACAGTTATTCAAACGTAAAAAATAACATGCTATGAACAAACAGGCACAGAAAGGAATAGACCTCATCGGAGTAAAAAATAACAACAAAGGATACTATAAACTCACTCACTGGGTAAATGGAAAAAAAGTCAATCATACCAAAGTTTTAAGCAGAAGAAAAAGGTGGTATCGCAGTAAAACCAGGTGAGATATTACCATATATGGCTATGTTTTTATGGATCATAATTGGCCAAAAAAAGAATAAAATTACCAAATTAAAAAAATAATCAACGATACTCACCTTTACACTGCGTGAATCCCTTGCTATTGATTATACTTGTTGTAAAACTAGTAGTCAGCAGAATGGTCTATGTTGATAAAAACAATAGAATGGTCTGCAAAAGGTGCTAGTTAAATGACAAGTTGGATTGCGGTTTATAATGAAAAAGGTATTATATTAATTCATGAACTAAAAACGATATACTAAATAGTTTCATTTTATGGTGTAGTAGAATATGTCGCGTTATTGTAATATCAGCAATACTGCCCTAATTATCTTTGCAGTAACTCTAAACGGAATGAAGGTTAAAAATGGTGAACTACGTGATTTCTTGGAGGCTTTAAGCGAGTTTAAAGTTTGTAATTAAATTTCAAGAGTTGGACTTCGCATTAATAGTTACGACATATAGGAGAATTGTATGACTGTATAAAAAAGTAGAAAGGTGTAACCTTGCAATCGATACATAGCTATGAGAAACGATTGTCACTTGTGAAGTACGAGTTTATCCATGCGGCACATATATATTTTTTATTGGTTAAAAATGTCCTGTACTGTACATATTGGGTTTGCTCCGATGCACATGCAAAAAAAAAATATAGGAAAAAGGAAACACAAAGTACAACTTGGAATGGTGTCAAGGGAAAAAAAAAAGAGCAGCTACCTCTTTAAGCAGCAGTTAAGGTCTGACCAGCTGTCCAGGTCTGACCACCACCAAGTTTAACCCAATCAGCGACACTTCCGGGCTCAACGCAAATCATGTTCTTGTATTCTTCATCCCCAAAATCACCCATGGCCTTTGCCTTTTCAATCCAAGGGTTCCATACAACTAAATAAACATATTTATTTTTAATATATAAAAAAGGTACCCTTTGAATTCGGATGAAACTGATATAAATACCTGTATCTTTTAAGTTGGACTTTTCAATCTGGATAGTAGAACCGTTTCCAACGTCAAGGACGATAAGACCATTAACATTCTTATAGATTCTATCCACTTCGGAGTCAATAGTGATCTCCTGTCTATCTTCAACAGCCTTAGCACCTGCTTGGACCTTATCAATGTATTCCAAAGTAGATAAACCCTGCACCTTGACCTTGGTGATATCCTATTTTGCACAATATATTAATTATCCTTCTCTCTTTATCCAATGGTACGCATATCACAAATTTAAAGAAATCACATACAGGAAGTTCGAAATAGGTGTGAAGCAAGGTGTTGAATTCAAATGTATCTTCATCTTCATTCTTAACGGTAATGAAGGTCTTGATAGACTTTGATGTCAATGTAACAGTGTAAGTGAGACGGAATGAATGAGGCCATGCATTTCTTGCCTCTTGAGGAATTTGAGTATCCTTTAAGCCTGAAAGTAAAAAAAAAAAAAAAATAACCATGCCATGTTTCAGTGCATTGCCCTATCAACTTTATCTATACATTAAACCAACTCACCTAAACGAACGGTCACTTCGTCATTATCGTTCATGATACCAAGATATTCCCAGTAATTGCTACGAGCGAAACCTGACATACACATTTTGCGTTATTTATTTATTTTTCCTTTTTTTTTTCTTTTTCTTTTAATAAATTACCATGCTGAGGAAGAGCAATAGTATCCTTGGTTCCGAAAATAGGGAAACAAACTGGAATACCACCACGAATAGCCTTACTACCATCACGATGAGCGTTTTTGCTAAATTCAAAGGGACAATAAGAATACATTTATTGTATACATGGTAAATAATTAGGTGAAATAATGACCACTACACACCTTACAAAAATACGCTCTACACCATCAACGACCCAGCTGGTGACAGTGGAGCCTAGCGATAAAAACAATAGGACGCGTTTAGAATATACTCAGATATTTTTAAATGGATGTTTATCTTTACCAAAAAGAGCAACTTCGGCTTTAGAGCCTGAAGGGTGTTCAATAATAATAGTCTTATCAACTTCCTTAGCTGGCATTATTGTATGAGAAAAAAAAAAAAAGTATAAAGATAAAGAGAGAAAAAAAAAAAAAAAAGTAAAAGAAAATAATTTTTAAAAAGTTGAATATTTATATGAAACTGTATTGCACGGGAAAAAATATTTATAAAAATGAGGCGGAGATCAGTTTTTGAAAATTGCATTGCACTAAAACAAGACATATTATTTATGATATTACAACCTTTCTAGTTTTACACATCAACATCATCGCCCTTCTTTTTCTTTTCTTGCAAGTCTTTATCTTCAAGTAATGTCTCTTCATCACCTACAGGTGCCATGTTTTTCTCCAAGTTTTCCTCCTCAGTGGGGGCAGTGCCTGGAGCGTGATTACGTAAGACGCTAATGTCTGTCTCTCCATTAGACTGCTTTTCAATATCAATTTTAGCCGTTTCACCAGTGCGAACACCTCCATCAATCAAAAGTCGTGCTAAAGGATTAAGCACTTTCTTTTGTATAAGGCGATTCAATGGACGTGCACCATAAGCAGGATCATAGCCACGCTCACCTAACCAATCTCTGGCGTCCTTAGTGACGTCAATCTTAATACGACGATCTGCAGTTCGTCCTTCCACTTCCTTAATGCGGACATCAACGATGTCACGTAGTGCTTTTTTGGATAAACGATTGAAAATGACCTAGATATTATTAAAGTTTCATTATTATAAAAAAAAAAAAAATAGATGTAGAAGAATGAGTTTAAAAATTCTGTTCCATTGTCTTGGTTATATAATATAAAGTTGGTTATACAAAACCCAAACTTACCATTTCATCAATACGATTGACAAATTCTGGAGCAAATGTACGTCGTACAGCTTCAAAGACATTCTCTTTGGCACGAGGACTAACTTCTCCATCTTGATTTACGTCGTGAACCAATGCTTCCGCGCCAAGATTGGATGTCATAATGATAATGGTGTTACGGAAATCAATCTTTCTTCCTTTGCCTATTATTTTTACCAAAAATGTAAGTAAAGTGATGCTAAAAATAAACTAGTAAATGATGATACATACTGTCTGTAAGGATACCATCATCCAAGACTTGCAATAAAATATTGGAGACTATTTTATGTGAAGGAAATTAGATATCAATTGATCTTTTCATTGATTTTTTTTTTGTAGATCAATTTACCATCACGATGTGCCTTCTCCATTTCATCTAAAAGAACAACAGCGTAGGGTTTACGTCTGACAGCCTCTGTCAACTCGCCACCCTCTTCATGTCCTACATATCCAGGTGGTGAGCCGATCAAGCGACTGACACTGAATTTTTCCATATACTCGGACATGTCAACGCGTACAATAGCATTTTCGGTATCGAATAAGAAATCAGCAATGGTTTTACAAAGCTCGGTCTATTACAAATACAATGAATTTGTCATCAAAGATCAATTTGTCATCCAAAATCTATATTTTCAATTCAAAGTATACCTTTCCTACACCTGTGGGACCCAAGAATAGGAATGAAGCAATAGGTTTAGTAGGATTTTGAAGTCCGGCTCTACTTAGTCGAACTGCCTCTGCTACAGACTACAGCAATAAACTGTTAGAAATAGTAGTATCGAGAAAAATACATTTTGATCTATACCAAAATAGCTTCGTCTTGGCCAACAACTCGCTTGGACATAACGTCTTCCATATGAAGAAGCTTTTCTCGTTCGCCCTTCAATAAATTCTATATTTTTTAAAGTACATTTTTAGTTAGTTTTGTACCCGTCCTTTTTTTTTTTTTTAGACATCATTCTAGACTTACTCTGACTGGGATACCAGTAATTTGGGAAATAACGCGTGCAATATCATTTGAAGTAACACGTTCGTGGATCAATGATTCTGGACTCTCTTCATCACTTTGTCTGTTTTTTTTTTTGTTTTTTTTTAAAAAAAAAAAAAAAAAAAAGAATTTTCATAAAAAAAATTCCTTTTTTTTCATTTTTTTAAAAAAAAAAAAAAGGGTTTTTTTTTTTTTTTTTTTTTTTTTAAAAAAAAAAAAAAAAAGAGAGAGAGAGAAACAAATCAGAAAAAGGAAGTTATTTAACTCAAAGTTGAAAGCTTACTCTGTTGGCAATTTCTTTTCTAAATTAGGGATGACACCGTATTGAAGCTCGGATGCTCTCTGGAAGTTACCAGATCTTTGAGCTTTTGTTTATTGTTAGTCAGCTTGTTTTCAAAATAAAACTGTTATTTCATTTTACCTCCTTCCAATTCAACACGAGCCTTTTCAAGATCTTCTTTCACACGTTTAATATCATCCAACTTTTCACTATCAATGACATAATATAAATACTATCATTCTTTTGTAAAAATAAACAAATGGAGACGTCATTTTACCGCTCTTTGTTCCAGATTTGGGCGAGTTTTTCACTCTCCTGTCTCTTTTCTTTTAGATCAGCATTCAGCTTATCACGTCTCTCAACCGACATCACATCTGTCTCTTTGCGTAAGGATTCTAGTTCAATTTGAATAGTCATAATTTGACGATCCAAATTTTCGAGGGCTTCAGGCTTGCTCTCCTGCTGTAAACGAAGTTTGGAGCATGCCTCATCAATCAGGTCAATGGCCTTGTCGGGAAGGAATCTATCAGTTATGTAGCGATGGGAATGTACAGCAGCAGCAACGATAGCAGCATCCTATGTTTTGAATAATGTTATGGATCCATATCAATTATTGTGATTTGATACTTACTGAAATTCTAACACCATGGTGAACTTCATATCGATTCTTCAAACCTCTCTATCATACCGGAGAACATTTTAATATATTCTCTTTTAAATATTATAAACATAAAAAAAAATTACCAATATAGAGATTGTATCCTGAACAGTAGGTTCACTGACCATGACTTGTTGGAATCTTCTAGCTAAAGCAGGATCTTGCATAATGTACTTTTTTTTTAAAAAAAAAGAAAAAGAAAAAAGAAAACATTAAGTAACATTGATATAATTATATTTTGATCAACCTACTTTACGATACTCATCAATGGTAGTTGCACCAACACAGCGAATCTGACCTCTAGCCAATGCAGGCTATATCATACCTGTTAGTTTTGCTACATGAAATAATGCCGTTCTTTACTGGTTATACCTTCAAAAGATTACCAGCATCCATCGCACCATCCGATTTTCCTAGACCAAGCAACATGTGAATTTCATCAATGAAAAGGATGATTTTTCCTTCAGATTCAGAAACCTCCTTCAAGATCCCTTTTAATCGATCCTCAAATTCGCCACTATTGGAATTTTAATATATGAGTTTTAATATCCATGACGACAAAAAATTATGCACATTACCGATATTTAGCACCCGCCACAAGTGCCTAAAGGGAGTATTAGACATATCGAATATAGACATTGTTGAATATGCATTTCATCTTTATGGTTATTTGACTTACACCAAGATCTAGAGCAATCACTTTCTTTCCTTGAATGGACTCGGGGACTTCATTTGCGATGATACGTTGAGCAAGCCCCTGTTATAAATGTGTAACTTTAATTTTTTTTTTTTTTGTTTTAGACTCCCTGTTCTTTTGACATTTTTACCTCTGCAATAGCCGTTTTACCAACACTTTAAGTATACCATTTGAAAGAAATTAATCTCAGTTTTTAGAAGCATGTCATCCATTATCCAAACTTACCCAGCCTCACCAATTAATACTGGATTGTTTTTTGTACGTCGAGCCAATCTAAATTTTAATCATGATTAATAATTTCTCATTTAAAAAACGAATGGACATCGTATTTACACTATTATCAATAGATAAAAGGTTAGATGTTTTCCTTCATCAGATTTTTTTTTTATTTACCTTCAAGAGTTCGTCTTATCTCTTCATCACGGCCTATAACAGGGTCTATTTACGTTAAAATTCCGATGATCAGTTAGAAATCTCCAGAACATTTCAATGCTTGTCATTGTGTGACACAAACCAAGTTTTCCTTGTTCAGCCATCACAGTAAGATCGATGCCCTATTAAATAAAGAATGAATAAAAACAAGCTGGAATAATCCATTGGAATGCAAGTTTACATATTGCTCAAGAGGCTTCTTTTCTTGCTCTTGATTAGGATTCATTCTAAAACCTTGATTGCCTGGGGTTCCCCCTATACACAGTTTATGTTATTTTACCATCAAGTGCTTACAAGCCATGTTTTTATTACCGTTGTAAAATCTTTTTGTGACATGGTACATAGCAGCAACTCTTAATGGTTGAGCTGTGGTAGCAGTGACAAGCGCGGCACGCTTACTAACGTATCGGGTCAACGTCATACGTGTAGTATGAAGTTCCCTACGACCGATATTACTAGCTGCACGTTGACTAAGTCTAAACATGTCTATTTATAAATCTCTTAAAATAGGAAAGAAAGAAAAAAAAAAGATGAAGTGATTAAAGAGAAGTTGCTTTGGATTTTTATGCTCATTTTTTTTTTAAATTTCTTAATTTTCTGACAGTCACCGTTTTAGAGAGAGACACCTTGGGAGATTTGTTTTTGCCCATGAATGTCCAACAGAAAGGCCTATACTAATTAAAATCAGAGGCACTTTGTTTTTATTGGGTAAACTCTTGCAGTTTGTTCAAATATGAATGATGTATTCTTCAACGAAACCTCAACTACTTGAAGGTTTAAAAGCAAAACGAGGCCTTTTTGACGAATAAACTCTTGTAATAGATAGCCGAAACTTGAGAGTGTCGTGTTCCTTAAAGAAACTTCAAACACATTAAGGTTAAAAGTAAAATGAAGTTTTGGGGATGGGCGATTTAACAACTCTAGAAGTGATGTTGTCAGAAAACGAAGGAATTCTGTAAATACGTCACCATTCGTTAAAGTAGATGCTTACATCAAGCACCCTCTTTAGTATCTTTTCTTGATTAAATAAAAACCCAATTAATAATGTTCAACTTGTTAGATGTTAAAATACTTTTTACTTTATTTATTAGAGGAAAGTACAAATGAGTAAAAAAAAAAAAAAAAAAAGAAACTAGCCAAACTCTTAGTTCACCAAGTACATATATATATATAAAAAAAAGGTACTTGGATCCATCCCTCACAGGACGAAGACCTGTTTTGGCAGCGTGAGGGAAAAAAAATAGTGGTAATCCACAGGTTCAGGCAAGTCATCCAGAAGAACGCGTGAACGGATCACTATCAATAGACGAAGCCATTGAGGTCCAACAGAAAACTTACCCGTCCCGATGCAGATTTGTAGAATACGGATTGCAGTGCAGGGAAGCCGTCTTGGCCGCCAAACAATAGACATACCATGTTGAATGCTTTTTACAATTTAATTCTCAAAAAGAATCAAACAAACAAGAAATCGAGACTCCACACGAAATTAAACACCATGACCAATAACCAACTGTTTCTGTAACCCAGGCGTCTGTGCATTTGCGTCGATTCTACCACACAATTGGATGAAAAAAAAGGAAGTGCATCCCTTCTTTCCATCTCCCATCTTTTAACAAGAGAGAACTGATCAATAAATGACCCAAGTGGATTTAGGAATGTATAGACGCGTGGGGGGGCATATGTCGTTGACGGTATACATACTAAGCCTTGATTAAGTGAAGATGATGCAATTTGAGCCGCGTTGAGCCAATAAAGAAGTTAGGGTTAGGGTTAAGACCCAGCACTGGTCCGGGTAAAGCTGGTATATCTACGTCTGCTTACTACAAAACATGTAAACTACATTTAATAAGGGCTCATCTTCTAAAAAAAATAAAAAATGAAGCTTGAGAGAAAAAAAAAAAAGAAATTGTGGAATTTCTTATCTATAATAACTATTCCGGAGTTTAAACTGTATAGTTGCTCTCAAGTCTATGTAAAAAAAAAAAAAATTCGTTTATTTATTAAATAAGAAGACCAAATTATTTTAATTAAATTAAAAAAAAAAAAGTAAGCAAAACCTTAAATTACTATTATTTAATAAGAGAATGAGATAGCCAAAAGAATCTAAAAAAAATAGTATCATAAAATCGAATAGGGTCGAGTATGAACTTAATCTTTGTATTTGTATGAATTCTGTTTAAATTACCAGCAAATAAATGGTAAAATAACGAATGGCTATTTCTTAGTCTCTCTCTCTTTCTCTTAGACAAGCCCTAATTTATAAGATCTCAGTAATTTTAAATATATTAAATTCTTGGTATAAGCCTTTTGGCATTTTAAGTAAAAAAAAAAAAAAACACTGGTTCATAGTTTACTGTTATACTATACTATGAAATAAAGGCTTGTTTTGAAGAATTGAAAACTTTTTATTTATTATTATTACAAAATGGAATTTCCAAATCTACTTTAATACGTATCAAAATAAATACTCGTGAGTGAATTCACTGTTATAATTCTCATTGCTGCTATAAACACCATATTCTTCTTTTTGAACGATATCATTTCTATAACCTTCGGTATTAGAAGTACCTTCATTATTAAGCTGTCCAGTTTGACTATAGCTAGTAGAAGACTCTTCATAATTACTATTATGTACACCATTGTCCACGTTAGTATTATCCGTCTCATAATTCGAGTTGTCACTTGTAGGAGGTGGATCAAATGTCAGAGGATACACAAAATCAGATTCCCAATAGGGCTGTGTGATACCATTACATGCCAACGCGGGTACAACATTAAACACCGTCTGTAGCGTAGGCAACCAATGCATCGTCAGGCTAATGGTTGCGCTATTGAGTTCATGCTGGAGAACGACAATACCATCCTCTCTCGATCCCGTTTTTGCCTGGCTTATCCACGTTTGTATACTTTCGTCAACTTTTTCGGGTGCTAACGTACCTCCGCCCGGAGCTGGTAGAGCCCAATCATCCGTGTCTTCGTTCCAAAGAATGGTGTGCATACCCATCTGCCAGGCAATGGCGCGGATACGATCATCCACGTCTCCCTGGGGCGGACGCCAGCATTTAGGTGTTACTCCGGTCGCTTCTTTCACGGCCTTGAGTGACCAATAGAATTCGGCGACAACTTGGTTGTTGGTAAGGGTTGTCATGACCGGATGGGAGTAAGTATGGATACAGATGTTGTGTCCGTCATTTAATGCACGTTTGGCAGCTGCTGGATAAGAAACAACATTAGAGCCAATAAACTATTTTTTTTGAAGAAAAGTAGTGTTAATTATGCATGTCTTTAGAGAGAGAGAGGGAAGAAAAGACTTTGAATATACTTGCGAAGAAACTAGCTTTTTGATTGTTCTGCTTCAATAAATAATTAAAAAGTGCAGGTTCAGCATATTTGTTCTCACTCGATGAACTTGAACCAGAAGATGGATTAAAAGGACCATCATCAAAGGACAGACCCCAATCCCTCTTCTTTGGACACTTGTAATAATCTGGAGGTAAATAGGACACCTTTGGCGTCACGCAATTCGTATCAGACCACCAGCAAAATGGATCCTCTGGGCCATCTGTATTAAAAACAAATCTGCCATCCCCATCCTTTAATCGAATAGGCGCATTCGGTACTATCTGCCAATTGATGGACTGAATAACAGCAATCACCTCGGGATGATTGGCATCTGGAATAGCCCACGTAGGGGGGTAACCCGACAGTGTATATCTGGGTAAAGTGGTCTCTGTAGAGTAGGGTCCGTAATTATAGCTCGTTGCAGCACCCGATGGAGGCCTTACACCGGGAAAAATAGGTGATATTTGAGGTGCATAACCATTCGAACTCTCAGTATTTGATGACTGTGTAGTTGAAGTCGGAGCAGCCTCAATTCTCATATAGAGCAAAAGAATTAAGTAGCTAATTAAAATCATATTTACTGACTTTTTTTTTTTAACTTGCAAATAGACAAATAATTAAGGAAGAAAGAAAGAAAGGAGAGAGAAGTAAAAAGAAAGAAAGAGTTTAAGAGTCAACGAAATGCAAAAAATGAAGATAGTAAAAATTAATATAATCAAAATAAAATATTAAAAATATCGTACTCTTACAAAGCTCATCTCGATAGTCTTTGTATATAAAGAAATACCATTCTTTTTTTTTTTATTTCTAAAAATAGTATCTCCTATTATCCACACTCTTTGCTGCTCCCAAATATGATCTTCTATTACAGAAAAGGAGTAGAATTTAATAAGCTATTAGTAGAATATATATTATTTTTACCTGAAAAAAATAAAAAATATATAATTGACATATTGATCTATTTATGTATTTTAATAATTAGAAAATAGAATGGGGAAAAACAAAATCGAAGCATAAAATAGTTGGGTCTAGCCCGAGTTTTTGCTTTTACTTGACTCCTATACTTTAGGAGATGGTCTTGCTCGATTTCTCCAGTCAATTTTAAGAGAGGAGAACCCGTTCAACGAGTTGATATATAAAGAACATTGAACTCTTTCTAAGAATATGAAGAAGGAAATCAAGGTGTGAGTCGATACTATTTTAAAATACACCAATGTTAATGGTTTTCTTACACTTGTTTTAAAAAAAAACAGTTGGATTAAATCAATATGGAATCACTCTCCATATCTTGATTCATTAATAACGTGCATACCATTACAGTAATAAAATGAAAGAATCAGAATCATAATCAAATTTACATAATAGAGTATCACACTTTTTTTTTGTATGCATTATCGTTTCACCCCTACTTTTTTTTTTTAAAAAAAAAAGAAACACTTGATATTTAAAACTAATGCTTATAATCCCAGTTTTATTAATACGGAAACTAGAATCAAAAGTTGGATGTGTTAAAAGTCTTTAGTCATGATATCAGCAACCTTCATCACAAATTTATCACATCCATATTGACCCATGAGTTGTAACCCAATAGGATACTCATCGTTTCCTTTATGCTGTTTGGATGGGATGGTAATGGCAGGAATACCAGCCAAATTGGCTGGTAGTGTCATTACATCATCAATGTATTCCTCGACACCAGAGGCTTCATTTATTTTGTCTAATCTCGGCGCGGGTGAAGTGGCACTGGGCACAAGTAATATATGTGCATCTCCGGTACTTGAGTTATTTAATGGGTTTTTCTGTTGAAAGACTTGGTCAAAGTCTTGTTGAATCAATCTTCGGACACTTGTAGCGGGTAAAAACAGAGTTTCGTATGATCTTTAACAATGAAATATGGTTTTAGTACACACATAATGAATGAATATATAATCATAGTGTTATTATTATTACCCTGCAGTCAATACATGTGTACCTAACAGTATACGTCGCTGTACCTCTTCTCCAAAACCGCTGGTACGAGTCTCTTTATACAAAGCCTGTTTAGGATTCTCCTCTGCTCTATGACCTTGTATAAAATAAAAATAAATAAATAAATACAAGATGACAGGCTAACAAATCTTAACATGTACCATATCGGACACCATCATATCTTGCCAAATTGGAACTCGCTTCGGCCATTGCAATAATATAATAAGCGGGCAATGCCAATGGAACATGAGGTAAGGAGACTGATATCACCTTGGCCCCTAAAGCCTTTAAATGTTCAATTCCCTTTTTCCAAACATAGAGGACATCACTCGAAAGGGAATCTACATAATACTCTTGTGGAATACCGACCACAAGTCCAGACAAGTCCTTTTTATCATTCCATTTTGAGGTGAGTGTTTCATCCTGTTGATTGATCTCTGCCCTTAATTTGGGGGGCACAGAGGTGGGATCGTTTACATCGTATTGCGAAATGACATCTAGATATTTTGTGTAAGTCATTTGTGTATAGGGGAAATGCAACGCATCGATTGTATTTACCGTACACTTTTGAACAATCATCCACTGATCTTGTTAAAATACCAACCGTATCCAATGAATTCGCATATGCCACCAAACCATGTCGAGAAATCATTCCATACGACGGCTTAAACCCCACAATTCCACAAAATGAAGCTGGCATTCTCACAGATCCACCTGTATCTGAACCCAATGCACTATTGACAACATGATGATTAAGAACTCTATCTCAGAAAAGCCATTTTTACTCACGCTGTACACATCTTCATGGCCACCGCAGCCGCACTCCCACCTGAACTACCACCTGCCGTTCTTCTATTATCAGATACATCATTATCATCCTTATATAGATATGGGTTCATGACTGGTCCAAACGCACTATGCACATTGGCTGATCCCATACCAAATTCATCCATATTTGTCTTTCCCATCAGGACCGCACCTGAATCCTTTAATAATTTGACAACAGTCGCATCATAGGGTGAAGTAAAATCTAATATAAAGATAGGGGCTTAGTGACCTCTCCCTTTGAGTAAGAGCTATCTTTACCTTTCAACATGGAGGATGCACATGTCGTTTTAAGAGAAGCTGTACAAAAGTTATCCTTGATCGCGATGGGCATACCGTTAAGACCCCCTAAATAATGAATTAGTGTGTGATTTATTACAAAAGTGGTCAAGGTGTACGGCTCTCTGCTGTACCTGAGGAGGAAGTGTCATTGAACGTGTCATTGACAGAAATAAAGGCATTTATTTTAGAGTTGTGTTTCTCAATGACATCCAAGCACTGTTTCCATGTGGATACATGTCTTTTCTAAACAAGATATATTTAGTCGCTCCTATTTATTATTATTATTGTTGTTGTTGTTATTACACTTATATTTCTGCAGCTATACTTTAGTGAACTCGAAAGCATGTCAACAATATTAAAATAAAATGTAAAAGGGCTCAAAAAAGAGGGGGACCCTCTTTTAACAAAAGGGAGTCACAATATGGGCCAATTGCTCAAGACATATTCGCATGAAAAAAAAAAAAAAAAAACTTTATTTTATACAAATTAAAGCTGTAAAATACGTCTTGCCTCTAAAACAACTTCTTTGGCAACACCAACATCACAAAGGGTTTGCATTGCCAAATCATCCTTTAATTCGTGTCGACGTACAAAGTCATCCAGTAGTTCCACCAAGACATCTATTACGAAAAAGGTTAGAACAACGCCCTTCTTCCATAGTTTATATCGATACTTACAAACAGGGAAGGCATAAGTGGAGGGGTAAATACGTTGTCCAATGCGAACAATCTTTGCTTTCAATAAAGCACTATTATTGGCTATGTATAACGAATTAGCTTTTTTTCAAAAAAAAAAAAAAAATGACCACTTACTCTGATGTGTAATCTGTTTCCATGCCTCTTTCACATACTTGAAGTTGTATGCTCTTTGAAGATGTATAAGACACAGTGCTTCACTATATACATTATACACCATTGCATATTGATCAAGCAATACATCAATGGATTTCAACTGAAGCACCAAGGAGGCAGCCGCATTCTTTGCCTTGATATCCGCATCCTCAATAAGGACCTTGTGGAGATTGAATTGGACCTGTGCAGTATCGCGTATTCTCGTTAATCGTTCTTGTTCCTGCTTATTTTCTTGTGCTTTATCCTTGCTTGCACACTCAATGGCATAGTCCATATACTCTACACGAAGATCAAGTGGGATATTATCGACTCGAGTAGCCAATCGCTCCAAACAGGATTTTGCCAAATCAAAGTCGCCCTTGTGTTCATGATACTGCCACAGAATACCCAACCCTTGGTATTCCGGTAGAGATGTCTCCAAATAGGGCACAATGAAATCGGTACGAAGGTTAATCAATGGTAGTAGCTGATCTGTCTTGATCAACCATTCATATATCTTGTAATGGTAGTCCTGCTCGGTGTTGTTTGATAAAACGGTTTGGAGGGTCTGTTGACCGTATTCATCTGATTTATCAAGGGCGTGTTTGAATACTTGGAACAAGCTATCATTGAGTAATCCTCTTAGTGAAGGTGAGATACTGTACTTTTCATTGATCAATTTCACGGCGCCCAAGTGGAAATCGAATGAACAATAATCTGTTACGATACCCTTTAGTTCATCAAGAGAGAGTATATCTTTGGCAAGTAAAAAGTAGTGAAGAGAATCCTGGATCTCTTGTTTGAATCCATTTTTAACATTTTGAAGGTGCTCCATTCCCTATATTTGTTGTTTAACATGTATGAGTTCACACAGACACACACACATATATATAATAATAATATGCATCTTACCTGATAGAATAACAATGACACTTTACCTGCAAGAGTTGCACATTCATCTTTTAGGAATCCACTTACAGCACACTTGCTATTCTCTTCACCTGGTTTTAGTGCGTATATTGTTGACATTATCAGTTTCTTTACAAGATGTGCTCCTTTATCAGTTGATATCCAATTACTAAATACCATTGCCTTTGTATCATTGTTTGATACAATGGTATCCCAACCTCTTTGATGAATAAAACAGAGTAATTGGATACCTTGTACGCCTAGGACTATGATTTTCTTTAAATCATCTTGCAAATCCTATTCAATAAAGGTAGTGTTATTATGATTTTCCTATTCCAGCAGCAACAAAACACACACTTACAATTTCAAACTTTTCAAGCGTCTGTTTAAGATGTAATATTTCGTTCTTTGTTACAGTCATGTCATCCACTCTATAAATGAACACATATCAATACAAACAAATCCACTGTTATCCTATCTCTTTTTTGCAACTTGCCTCAATTCCTCCAAACTAGCACTCCATAATAATGACACCAATCGAGAAAAGTAAATCATTAAACCATCCATTTTATCATGTGATTTCATAAACTGGTCTATCGCTGCATGACAATCAGATCCACTCGCAGTCAATGCAAGACACATGGCCGATGTCTCTCTTGATCCATAAATAGATAAAAAGCGCTCAATCCCTTTCACTGACTGAATCGACAAGATCTGCTTCAATATATCCACAGGCTTCTGCTTTTCATATATTGAAATACCTCCTGCTGATAATATCGACATCTTTCTATGTGGCTCCTTTAACATTTCTGCTGATGACTTGAGATAGGATCGTCTTGATGTATAGTCCGATTCCATTATAGACCAGACTTTGTTTGTGATGTTTTCTTGAGAATAAGAGGGTAAAATCTTATTTTCACCTGTCCATTCTGAAGCAGCAAAGACAAGAATGGACTTTTCAGACTTTGATAATACTGCGGCAAACACACCCTCATGATAGTATGTTAAATCCACCTTTTCATTGGATTGATGGTTGAATAACAATGCGCCATGAACAGAGGGTGCCTTTTCGGTATGAACCACCTCCAATACATTGTTTACATTTTTGAAATAAAGACGTTCCGCGGTATTTGTTACAGCCATCAAGCAAATGGTATCTGATTCAGTCTCTGGAATAGCGTGTAGTGATTCTAATTGCTTCCCTTTGTATTTTGAGTTTGTGATGTATGTCTTTCCTGCAATGGTGATAACATGAATAGTTGAATCGTTTAAAAGTAAATAGAGCAATGCATTGTTGATATCCACTGCCACTGATTTCACACGGGCTAAATTTGATTAGACCAAGAGGTATTAGATCACAGGCAAAAAAGAAAAAAAAAAAAAATGACACTCCAATAGATAATACCTTCTGGTTCAGACTTGAAAAACGATGGTAAATATCTCATTAATGGTCTCTCTGTACGGCAAAACAACGAAGCACTATACCCAATGTGACTCTTCTCCCAATTTGGCACCTCCAACTCAAAAAGATGACCATCGCTTCCCTTCAGAAAATATCGATGATTGACGCCCTTTACAACATCCATCATGACCACATTATACGTAACTAAACTTGTATTGGAATGGATTTTGATTTCATTATTTGCTTCAAAACTGATTTCATGCAAAAACAGTCTATTGCCCGTAGCCACCATCAAACCATATTTGGATTCTTGATTGATATCCACAACAAATACATTTTCAATGATATCCTGGCTTGAATATATAAATATATCACTTGGTTTATCCCAAATGAAGAGTGTTTTGCCTGCTGAGAGCCATGTACGCTTTAAAATAGGAAGAAATCCCATTTTACAAGGACAGTCGGGTTCTATGGTTGTTTTTTTAGGTCAAAGTAAGGTCTTTTTTTTTTTTTTTTTCCTTTTTTTCTTGTTTTACCTTCAATGCGTTCTATAATGCACTCTGGAAATGGAATAGTCTTTTCATGTTTAAACAGGTTATCAGCTTGTAGTAATTCAGAAGAGTCTATTTTACAATATAAATATTTATATAAAAACTATCTCTTTTATATTTATATATCTTTACCTTTAAATGAAGTCAGTAAATCTATCTTTTCATTATCTGTTTGAATGCACTTGCTGATGTGTGCACTAAGTGATTCAAGATCTTTATAATCCATTAAAGCGCGTTTTATAAAGTAAAAAAAATAAAAAAAAAAATCAATTAAAAAATGGAAATAAAAATCTTTGAGTTTGTATCTGTCAGGACACTCTGCCAGTCACAGAGAGCATGCGGAAGTTAAACTAAATGAGTGTAAATCATTATATCTTTACAAGTTAAAATAGAGTGATCTCGAGTCTAGATTTGTTAGCAAGAAATCCAACTTTGTGTTTATCGTAAAAGACGTGTTTACACTATAAATAACAATGCTAATTTGGAATGTTGTCAATATAATAGGTGAATCGCATGCAGTAATATATTATTGTTTAACAGTAATCTAGTACCACTGATAGCAAAATAATTACAATACTTGTAATGCAAAAGAGTACAGTTTATTATAAGATATTCTATTGTAATATAAAAATATGTAGTCACAAGAAGGATGCCAGTTTGCTTCCTGTAAAATGCATGATTTCATTGTGAATCATTCATTAGCCAGAAGAAAAAACACATGCTCGTGTTTCTTTATTTTAAAAGGGAGAGATTTTGGCTTTCTTCTTTCTCTCTCTCTCTCACTCGACCATGGACAACATCCAGCATACCACCTGGCTTTCCATCAAAGCGATACCACGTATTTTAAAATATGCTAAGATACCTTTTCATAGTACATCATTTAGTGATGTTTATTCTTACTTTTGCTATTAGTTATCAATAGCAAAACAGTACCCCTTATATCCAGGTTTTTTTTTTTACTTGTGACAACAATGGATAATAACCTTATCCTCTTTTAGCTCTGTCGACTTAGCCTCTCCCTTGATCCAATTTTTGTCTAATTAATTCTTCTCCTTTTCTCAATAATTTGAAACTTTTTATTATTTCTTAAAAATGAAAAGCAAACCACTCTTCTTTACACACGGAAATCTCATCATCTACCTTGGTATACTGTAAGTACAATCAAGCGTGAGTTGGACTGATAGACTGACAACATTTAATTGTACTATCATTTATAGTGAAAAGTATAGTCCAACCCAGAGCTCGCAAAAACATAAAGATATATGGATCAGGGATCCGTTTCCAGTTTCCAAAGGCACTTTTATAATATGAAATCTAGTATGAAACTTTTTAAGAGTAAAAGGGCTGTCAAGTTGAACTAAACTTCAAGTTCATCATACTTTTTATATTCTATTGTTATTTTGAGCTGAAAAAATCTGCTTGAAACGGAAACAACGTTCTTTTGGTCTCTCAGGGCCGCTTTTTGTAATTATAAATTTTATTCAACCAGCCAAAAATTGGAATCAAGAGAAGTAGTATTTAATGATCTGCTTATTTGTAGATATTTATTACTTTGAGTCCATTGATACTTTCACGAAGATTAAGATTTCATTTACACATGTTGAAAAAAAAAAGATATATTTTACTCCATCTTTATATGTGGATTATAATATGATTATAAATAAAAGGCTTGCCCCTTCATACAAAAAAAAAAAAAACGCAAATCACTACACAGACTCTATTTGTATTGTTTATCCACAACGAAGAAATAGACGTCATGTGTAGCGTCAAAGTAAGGGTTCAATTTGATTCAAGTAAATTAAAAAATCAAAATATTTCATGATGAAATGGTTGCTAGTTACTTTATCACATCTAGGGGTTAAATTATACATGCTATGCATTTAAGTAAAAAATAAACAATGTACTCGTTGCCTGCTTCTCCTTCTCTCTCCCCAAAATACATATTCCTACAATGAATAACAACACCTTTACTTTCTTACCAACGCCTATATCCTCCCCTCATCATTCCTCTGTGGGAAAGCTACAGCGAGTACCTTCGTTCACCAACTTGCCAGAAAAGAGAGATATCGATGCTAAAAAACCAATTTCAACTGCACTATTAATACAGCGTATTTTAAAGGACCTGGAAGGTCGTGACAAGTCGATGAAGACAATACAATATATTATCAAGATTATGCTGTATCACAACAAGGTTGCTGGAAAATCATGGACTAATATGGCGACTCAGTTTTCAATTACTAGACAAATGCTTTGTTTGGGTAACGCCTGGCATGACATTAAGGAATTAAGGAATGAGGAGAATGAATGGATGGACATTTTGATTCTACTTAACTCAATCAGTAATGCCATTGCAGATGATGTCTATTGTCTTTGTCGGATCGGTGTGTTTCCTTCAGGTATAAAGGACAGAGCTGAAAGGATATCAGCCTACTGTTGGTTTATTGCTATTTTAACCGATCTTAGGAGTGCCTACTCAAAGGTCTGTAAATTAGAGGCAGAAATAGAAGCAGAGTCGAACAAGGATAAAATGACGCTACGAATAGCAAAGGTGTCTTTGGTCAAACTGACATCGGATTTGGCCTTTTGTGGTATATATTGATATCAAGATAGGGGTTTTTTTTTTTTTTATTTCTTACATTTATATTTAGCTTGTGATGTTTTTCAGCCATCATTCAGTAAAGGTGCTCAAGCATGGACAGGATTATCAAGTGCGTTACTTAGTGGATATAAAATTTACATGAAATTAAGTAGTTGATTCTGGCTTTGAAAATAAAATGTTTAATTCAGGTGGTATTTGGACTTCTACTATACAATATCACATGCACTTTGATCCTTTTTGTCTTTTTTTTTGCGTTATATCTATATTGATGGTCAAAAATTTCTATTGGTGAGAAGAGATATCTACCGTCATTCCACTCTCGATTCGGACAATTTCAGTGTAACTTAAACATGCTCAAATCATTTTCTGATTTGGTATTTTTATACAATAACAAAGCCTCTTGAATGACATTTTTATTTCTTTATACAATATCTAATGGCTTATGACAATTACAAAAAAAAAAAAAAAAAAAACTATCATTTACTACTGCTCACATCACTTTTGTATAAAGAAATATGAAATATATGAATGTAGAAAGCTATTTANTATTGTAGTCAGCTGTCATTTGTCCACTTTTTTTTTTTCTTTTTTTTTACTATTTTATCACTTCCTGCCAAGAAATGAAGTTTATATATAAATACAATAATATTTCCAAGAAAAATACGTCAAGCTCTAAATAGTTTAGTCTCTAGTATTCTTGGCTCAACACAAATTTCACCGATCATTACAGTACAACTATCTAAAAAACATAAAATGATTGAACAAGAAAATGAACAAAGGTCAACAGGTTCAAAAAGGAATATGGAAAAACGGTTACACTATAACCCAAAGTGTACCAACATAACGAATCAAATCATCTCTGGACAAATTCGTGAATAAAACACCTCAGCGATTTTTTGTAACAAGTCTTTTCTATAAAAGGACAAAAGTGGCTGAAAGCATACAAAATTTAAAAATAATTCATATATAAATCAAATCTGTTTGATCTTGCTCTTCTTTATTTATCTTTTATTTTTTAATTGTTATTTTCAGCCCTATCCAACATGTCGAAATCTTATAAACTGGATGTACCTGTTGAATTATCAGAAAAATCTACAACAATACTTGAAAACATCAAAAGAATTGTTCATTTAGTCACAGTGCTTACTTCCTTCTTGACAATATGTATTGTGGCGCCTTTAATATCAACAGAAATAAAATACAATGTAAGTTATATATTAAATAAAAACAGCAGCATGATATTGATTGACATTGTTGGTTTCATAGGGTGGAAGTGATCCAGGACCAAACTATACCTTGTTTGTTGCTATTATCAGTCTTCCTATTCCATTCTTACTTGTATATCTTCCATGGATGTATGAACACCATAACAAATTTAAGCGTTTGGGTAAATTTTGTTTAAAGAATCGTACAAACTTTATCTTTACTGGTTTCAATTCCTTCTTATGGGCTACTGCTGCTATTGCCAGTACTGTACACGGCAATGCTGCTTCGAGTTGTACATTTAATGCTGATCTTCAAGAAGAATATGGTGATGACTATACAAGTGCTTGGACCACACAGGTACGCGTTTATTTTATATGTATAAAATGGATGAAACAGGCTAATAATATCTTTTTTTTTATTGACATGTCATTTAGTGCAATTTAGGAAAAGTTGTTTCAGGATTTGCTTGGGTAACATGTCTCTTATGGCTGATTACACTGCTCTGCACTGCCATCTTTTTCTGGAAAGAGAAATCAGCCATCCAACAAAGTTTAAAAGAACATCGCAGAAACAAAATGACTAAATTGCAACAGGATGAAGAAAACGACCACTATCAGGGATCTTACAGAAATTCTGGTGGATACTATCAGAACGAAGAGGATGCACACCATGAAGTTCCCTTGAGTGCATCTTCTCCATTCAATGATCCTGTTACAGAGTACAATACACAACAAAACACCTATAACAGTCACCATAGTTCTCCACACAACATGACGTATTCTCCTCAGCAAAAATTTGAAATTAATACACCAGGACAGTATGCTGGAAATACGCCACCCATTGGATTCTCTCCAATGCCAACACCCCAGCACATCCCGCCTCATCCTGAGCCAACATACTATAATAAGGAGCAATACAATTATTAAATAAGCCCCATTCTTTCCTCTTTTATCCCTTTTGTATAGATTTGTTTAACCAAAAAATAATAAAAAAAAAGTATTAGCACCCATTTTCTATATTGTTTTTAACATTTGAAGAAGCCACATATTCCTTTTTAGTTTAAGTCTAATTGATTGTTTATTCTATAACTAAAAAGATAATATCTTCTTTTTTTTTTGATTTGCACTATTTTCATGATTGTGACTGTATTCATTTCATTTTGACGATACGTCCACGTCTGGAGAGGCAAAGGCTACCTCTTTAACTGGTCTCTGTTGATAAGAAGAGATCAGACTTTCGATGAGAATCGAAGAGTGATTGATATTTAGAATCTACGTTGAATTTATATATAATTTTTTTTTACAATTAATTTTAATAAAGAAAAAGGTTTATTTGTCGTTTAACTTACGTAGTTGACTTGGACTCCCTTCTGAAAGGAGATAGTGGCTGGGAATCCTTCAATATCGATGAGCTAAAGCCGATCAAACCGATGTTTTTTTGCTCCGTTTTTGTCTCTGTTGATGGTGTTAATTGTACAGAGTCTATTAAAACACTGAAGAGCTCCTGAAATACGAACAACTTTTCCATTTCTTCTAAAGACCTGCTTCCTTAAATGTCGGAAACAATTACTGCAGTTACAGTTGAGGCTATTCATCTAAAGTTTTACACTAATCATTCGATGATTTGAAGAGACACGGGTATGACTCTTCATATAGATTATGATATCGTGCCAGTTGTCATGATATGTCTGGATAATACTTTGCTTCCCACTAGAGAGATGCGTATCCGTTCATCGAGTTGATAAGAGTAGATAGCTTCCTTTCCCTCTGAAATCTATATTTTGAACACAGTATGAAGAAATACATCTGAATGTCTTGTATGAAAAGAGGTCAATCGACATTAGGATATTAGCAACATCTGGTGGGACCGGTGTCATTTTTGCTTTTACACCTTCTACAACGTCATGAAAGTCTAAACTAGTTAGTTCGACGAACTGCTTGAATAAGGCTTCTATCCAGCGTTGTTTCCACCATTAGCTAGTGGCATCTGTTAAAATTAAATTAGTTTTTGAAATACAATCACCTCCTTGTTTCTTATAGCATAGCTTAGTTTAATTTTTTGACAGCTTTGGTTTTCTACCAAGAACCATCCTTCTCTGCGACCGCGAGGGTTTTTTTTGTCTTTTTTTTTTTTCTCCTTCGACGTTTGCAACGCCTGTATTGAACTCATCCCCCGAACTACTTTGAGATTCCTCGTCGTTTATCTTTAGAGTACTTTAATGGAAAGAAGTGAAAAAAAAAAAAAAAAAAACTTCACAACAACAGCAATTTCAGGCTCTAATTTCCATATTTAGGTTAGGGTGAAATCGAACCATTCTAATAAGCACAGGGTCTTAATTTTTCCCTTTCTCTTCTCTTATTTTAATTTATATATGAATAAACCAGCCATCATGACAACCATAAACATGTTGACTCGCTCTTATACAAACACAGCCTTAAAAAGTATATTAAAAGCAACATTTTTCTTTATGTTTTTATTTTTTTTTTAAAATAAAGGCTGATCTTTTAAATAAACAAGAATGACCCACACCAATGCACACACACCCCCTCCCTTCAACATATAGGTTACCGCTTATACACAACCTCTTCAGCTAATACTCGCTGGTTAAGAACAGAGGCAGTGAAACCTGGTCAGGTAACAAAAATCAATATGCCCTTTTTTGATGCAGAGCGATTTGCAAGACTGTTGGAAAAGGAGGGTTTCACTGCTGGTCAGGCAAGAGCCGTCATCCAGGCTTTAGATGATGTTGTCGATGAAAGGTAAAGTGAAAAAAAAAAAAAAAAAAACTATCACTTTGCAAAAAGGGAAGGCTTAAATGAACTATTTCTTAGTACTGTTAATGTAACAAATAATCTTGTGAGTAAAGAAGATCAAGAGCAGGTAAAAATATATATATATATTTGTCCCTTTGTAGACGACTTGTTTTTTTTTCATACTATATATATAGACCATCAATCGATACAAAGGAGATTTTAGTAAACTTAAAAGTGAAATTCAACTTATGGAAAGAAGAGATGTTGATGAAGTCAAATCAGCCAATGAGCGTTTAAAAACCGAGATTGAAAAATTGAAAAAGACACTTCGCGAAGAACTTGTACGAAGTCAAGCAGGTGTTCGTTTAGACTTGAATCTGGATAAAGGACGTATCCGAGATGAAACCATTGAACAACATAATAGGTTACAACAAACAGACGATAAAATAGAGAATGAAATACAGGCGCTTAAGAGACAGATGGAAGGTATCAAACTGCAGATATTACAATACATGATTGGTACTATTTCTGGTGCAGGCACTCTTGTATTAGGTAAGTACATATGTGTGTGTGAATGTATGTGTGGGTATTAACGTGTGTACTTTTAGGTTATATCCATTTCTTTAGTTAAACCAAAAAACATTTACATGAATAAGCACATGACCCAATCGATTGATACAAACAGTTGCAATTTCCATTCAAGTTTAAATAAAGGTCCATTGTGCCCTTCTTTCGTTTGTTTACTTTTTTTTTTAAAAAAAAAAAAAAAAAAAACTTTCCCTTCTCTTTCCCTCTTATTTTGAATTGTATGCCACTAGAACAGTTATTCTCAAAGCCTTTAGTATATAAAACTAGTCTAAAGATGGGTTCTATTATTCATGCTCAGCAAAGACGTAAAACAAAGAAAGTGGCTGAATAAAATAGAAACGAAAAAGTAACTCTTTGCTTTAGGTCTTTTATCCAACGTGACTCGTTATAAGCTTATTAATGTAGAGACCAAAGACAAAGTAGCTCTGGTTACCTTAAATAGACCAGAAGCCTTGAATGCACTAAACAATGATATCATACATGAAGTCAATGATGCATTTAAATCATTTGATAATGATGATCGAATAGGTGCTATTGTATTGACAGGTTCCAAGAAGGCATTTGCTGGTATGTTTGATTTGAAATAGATTATATATATATATAAAGCAATAATAATATCGTGCATACAAAGCGGGTGCTGATATCAAGGAAATGATGAATAAGCGTTATGTCGACACTTACACAAATAACCTTTTGGGTCATTGGGCCGAGATTTTGAAGATTAAAAAACCTGTTCTTGCAGCCATCAATGGTTACGCAGTAAGTCCAGGTTAAAACCTGAAACACATTTTGTGCATTTGTTTTTATTTGTATTTTTTTTTTTTAAAAAAAAAAAGCTTGGTGGTGGATGCGAATTAGCAATGGCATGCGATGTAAAGTAGAAAGCATTATTTTTCTTTGTAAATATTCCTTTTTTGACATTTGAAAATAAAGATTCTCTATGCAGGTGAGAATGCAGTTTTTGGTCAACCTGAGATTAAACTAGGCATTATTCCCGGTGGTGGCGGTTCCCAGCGTCTTATCCGAGCAATTGGAAAATCAAAGGCGATGGAAATGATATTGGGTGGCAGCATGAACTTGGATGCTCAGAAAGCCCTTCAATATGGTATGTACACTCATGATCATCTTTATTATTAGTATTACTTAATTGAATCATAGGCCTTGTAAGTAAGGTATTTCCTGTCGATGATCTTGTGGATGAGACAGTCAAAGTAGCTCAGCACATTGCTGACAGGGGCATTGTTTCTGTTCAGTTGGCAAAAACACTAATCAATCAATGTTGGTATTCTTTTATATGAGAAAGCACACTGTATCTTTGACCACAATTATATATATAAATAGCGTACGAAATACCTCTTCGCCAAGGTTTACACGCAGAGATTACTCTTTTCCAATCTCTTTTTGGAACAGTAAGCAGCATTGATTTTATTATATATCTCATTTAATCATTCTCTCTGCTTAGGAGGACCAGAAAAAAGGCATGCAGGCCTTTGTTGATAAAACTTCAACTAGATAAGTTTCTTAAATGAAACGAAATAGTCCTTTCGACACGCACAAGGATAATCTAAAACCATATATATTTAAGAATGCATGATTTTTTCAATCTTAAATAAAATTTGTTTCAAACCCTTCAAAGTCTCACTCTATGTTTTTTATGGGATTCATGTTTTTTTGTTTTTTTTGCCCTTTGGAAGAAACTAACCAATCAATTGTTCTTGGTTGACTATTGTAGTATCAACTTTTACTCCATGTCATTGTATCATAAAGTTTAATTCATTTATTTCAAGTCAAATTATCATTAGTTTATTAATTTAGTATATTTGCAATTTCTTATTATTAACAGATCCGTAGCTGAAAGTCAGTCTATTTATTTACTTGCTAGCATTGTCAGCAGCAGGTGTTTGCTCGGCAGCAGATGCACCTTGATCACCGCTTTGATCTGAAGGAGCCTGTGGAGGTTGCAAAACTTGATTCATAATATGTACAACACCACCATTATAAAGGATATTTGGGGTTGTGACATTTGCAGTGTTATTTACTAAAATGAGAAATAAGACAAGGGTTAGTAGAAAGAAGAAAACAAAATCTATTCCTTCATACCTGAAAAAGTGCCATCATTGTAACTGACAGGTAATGGTGTACCAGAAGCGGTATCCAAGTTGGCAATACCATTGCTACCGCTTTTACCGACCATTGAAGTCCAGTTGGAAGTATAATAAACACCATTAACAACATACTTCTCCAAAAAGGCTTTGCCGTCGTCATCGGACATGGTGCTCAAGTCAGTGCCGTTCAAAGCGTCGTTGTTGGGAAGGAAAAGAGTAGCCTATAATACATGATATATATATATAAGGACCCTTATACACTGTATTGCTTTTGTTTTAAAATCAATTTGTAACACTTACATTATTAAGACCATCAATATAACTGCCAACTTGTTCATGAGTGTTGATGTAATTATTGATTTGGGATATTTCACTGTTATGATCAATTGTATTCCTAAGACTTGTTGGAGGTTGAAGGACTAATTTTTTTATATAAAAAAAAAAATAGTGAGATATAAAGCTTAACACACAGCACATTTATATTCTTAATATACACAACTTACCATCATCAATAACATTAAGATAACCATTATTTGTTGGTATATCTCTCTGCAAAACGTCAGCCGATAACCAACCATTGCCCACATTCCACTGAATATTCTTTGAGTTTGCGACACGCCAACTCTTATCACTAAAGTTACTGTAAGTAGAATTGGTATCAATCAAGAGAGGAGATCCGGAACCCAAGTGATCAATGGTGCTGTTTGTGAGAATGGATGACTTGACCATGGCAGGATAATTGTTACTTGAGGTTGCATATCTTCCGGTGGTGATGTGCTGTTTCACGATATCTAGCATGCTCACATTGTTAATCATGGCTGTGGAAGGTGGATACTGACCCTTTTGCAAATCGGGGACTTGGCGGTCAAGAAAGAATTGAAGTGCCTTGTCATTTGGAATGAAAACGGTCATGGCACCCGTGTTATTTAGCATGTCAATGATAGGCTGGTAACCGGCATCAGATTTGAGTAGACGGTTGAATTGGGCGGTCTGGTATTTATTATTTAGCATACTGATGAAACCATAGAGACTTCCGTTGCTTTTGGAGGCAGGACCCTTGCTACCGGTAGTAGAATTGGTGGCTGTGCTAGCTGCAGAAGCAGCTGTGCCAAGAGCGAGAAGGGCTATTAGACCGTTTAAATGCATATTATGTAATTATAAGGATTACTAGTATTATCAAGAACAGAAAAAAAAAAAAAAGAAAACAATACAATAAATCCTTTACTTTATATACAAGGCCTTTAAAAAATGACAGCGGTTTGGCTTTACTTTAAATAAGGAAGGGTTAAATTATCAAGAAAAAAAAACATGAATGAAAGGTTGATTTAATAGGTTTCAAAAGGCTCTCGACTGCTCCTATTCACGTTTTTTCTTGAATTAAGGCTTCATTTTTATTTAATGCTATCGTATTTTTTTTCTCCAAAAGACAATAATATGACAGGTAACAAGAACAACCAATACCATGAAAAGAAAAATAAATAATATATATATATCAGATATAATACCTTAAGTTTTTCAACATAGGCAGTAGCGTCCTTGGAGGCCACACCTTAAGCCAGGGATAAACTAATAATACATCATCATTTTAATATATTTTTTAAACTACGAGTAATACGAAAGCACAGGTTTCTCTGTACAGACTGCTCGCACAATTTGAACGAATATAAATCACTCATACTAATTTTAAATTCCGCCATTTTTTTACATTGCGTATTTTTGTCGTGCGCCTAGTATCAACGATTGGATGAAGTTTTGTAGTACAGTTTCAATTTGGAGTTGTTGATTTTTAATATCCTTTGTAAGGATCATCCTATATATTCGTCTATACTTTAACTTGGATACTGTAATTCTACATCAGGTATAATTTAATATCTTATACTCCATTATCTTTGAATATAATCTATAGTTTCTATTGACCAACATAACTAAAAAAAAAAAAAAACGCCAAAAAATGGTGTAATGTAATTTGATTTAACTGTGCAATGTAAAACGTCACCTTTTTTTTTTTTAAAAAAAATAATATTTAAACCCTACTTTTGATCAACACTTCAAGGCATGCTCCATTGTATATATATATTGATCAAGTATGCAGAATTTCATAATCCATATTCTATGACCATGTTTTTTTTTTTTTTGCAAAGTTATATACTAATTCACTCGATTATAGAGAAAAAATATACAGTGTTTAGTATATTTTGTATTATAAAGTTTTTTATTTTTCTATTATCCAGCATTTGCATTAGTGACTTTTTATTACCATATTTGGGTTTTAAAAAAGCACACCAAATTAAAAAATTTCCGGGAGTGTACAATTGAGCTCTCCTGGTATAGTGGTGTAATGCGGACTGTTACAATTAAGGTGTTATCTAAGGTCCCGAGTTCGATTCCCACTGAGAGCTAACTTTTTTTTTTTTTTGGAATAAATATTTTTCTTATTTAAAAAGGCTTTGTATGAATAAAAATGAAAAAGGATCAACCTCAAACATGATTAAGCCTTTTTTTTTTGTACCGTTCTCTCCACTTAATTCTTTTTGTATTGTTCATTTGTTCATTTTAAAAACTAGCTTTCTTTTTTTGTTAAAGGCTTCCATTTTTCTTTCAAATATTGCAGTTAGATTTTAAAAAAGAGTTTTCTTTGATTCTTTCATGATATTTTATTAATAATTATAGATATTGTCTCTAAAGGGTTATATACAACTCTAAGTTAGTTTCATAAATCATAGTATTGACTCTTGAAAAAAGAAAAGAAAAGAAACAGGCATGAGAGTGTTATTTTCAAAGTGAGTATAATAGCAGTGGTGTTATTTTGACAGTCACCCTTTTTCTGTGAAGAGATAAGCTTCGAATGAACATGTCTTTTTTTTTTTTACTGTATTTATACTATATGAAACTGAGTCAGTGGTGAATGATCTATGAATCGATTGAACTCCTTTTTTGTGTATATAATACTTTGGTAATGTCTTCTGCTTCTTAATAAAACGTATCTTTATTATGTCCTCTTTTATGTAAGCTTGATATTGCCTTATATTTTACACCCTTCTTTAATCATGCAATTTTGATTAAACATTTCTAAAAAAAAAGGACAACATAAATTTGTGATAGCCTTTAATAATATGCTGGACACCTCATCAGTCTATAAAAGTGTTTACACCATTTATTAGAGTAATTCCATTTCCAAAGTTGGTGCGGAAATATTATAAAGACGTGAAAGCAAAGGAATGGTGTTGTGTTGGGAGCATGTTGTTATATTAAATAAAGAAAGGCTAGGGCTCAGAGTGAACAAATATACAGGAATGCAAATGATTGGGCCATATTGCATAATCAATATTCTTTGAATAACAATAAATCAAGCAAGAACTATCAATCTAACAATACTAGTACACTTATTATAAGAATCGAGAATAGTAACCAAGATCAATCATTCCTTTACTACGTTAATAAAGAGAGCAATCACCACTACATTACAGATTCTCTTTTTTTTTTTATTTATTTTTATCCCCTTTTGTATTCTATAAGAGTGTACTTTATCGGCTTGGATTACTTAGAAACAAGAAAAAAAGGGGGTGGATGAGTTAGTGGATAGTAATAGGTATTTTACTAGTATTATTGTTTATGGTTGTATAAACTGATGGCTTGTTAATTCTATACAGCTCAGACAAGAACTGTACAAGATACAGAAAATGGATACACTCTAGTATTAACTTCTATTACCAGCAAATATTTAATATAATTGTGAACTTGTATTATTTCCAGCTATATCACGTAAAATAAATCAATCAATAAGCTTTTACATTGCATCCCTAATGAGTAATAGCCTTGAGTGTCTGAATCAATACACAAAATACCATATCGATTTATGTAAATGTGTGATTTTCCATTTCTCTATGATCTATCAACTTTGGTAATATATAAAAAACCAGTGGAACAATGCCCTGCCGTCGATGGCAAATTCATTTTAAAATAAATATTTGAAAAAAAAACCCCATCGGAATTTTGGCCCCAGTGCACTAGCTATGAGATCGATTTCCCTCCTTTGGTGAAGTCCACGCCTCCAGTCCCGTCCCCCACGCCCAAAACATCCCAAGTGCCTCCCCCGTCGTCGGTCGCTTCAGACTCCATTGTGGAGACTGAAATACCTTCGGGATAGTACACCCACACCTTTTCCTTCCCCCTCTGTTACTCTCACAGTATAGCGATATACGGATCCCTTACCACTGGGCATCTTTTTTCTTTTTCTTTTCTTTTTTTCTTTTAATTAACCTTTTATTTAATATGTATCCATTGTTAATCAAATCCATTTGCCCATAGGGACCAGGATTAACTTTTACTAAATAAACTGACTACTACTTTCACCCACCGAGACCTCACTTTGGCTTGTGTTAAGAATTTTTGCTCCAGAGGATGAAGTGGCTGGAAAGCCAAGGTACTGGAAAGGAGCGGTAGAATATCGAACATGCCAGGTTTTTATAGTATTGGACATCTGAAAAAGCTATTCATTTAAGAGAGGAGGTACCACTAAAAGCAATGTAGCCTCGGTTTTATCTATATTAATTCTGGCATTGGAAACCTGATACATAGACATGGTGATGAAGCTGTAAAGATTCGAAGTCGGTATATGGATAAACCTCATTGGAATAAGCCAATGGCTTAACAGGACAAAAGGGGAGTCAAGCTAGAAACCTGTACAGGAGCAGGCTTGAGAGATCGCAAACTGAAAACCCTTAAAATTAGAGCCAGAAATAAGGTGTTGTAAGAAAGATTCATATTTAAAGAAAAATATTATCTCTCTTGTGCTTAATTGGGATCCGTTTTGATTTGTACTATTTTTGAAATGGTTTACTTGGAGAGTTTATTTATATTATATATATATATGTATATAATATAAATATTTTTATTAGTAAACGTGTTGTATACTTTGGTAAGCGTATTTCTTAATACCCTTCTTTTTCCATTTATTGATTTTATACCTTCTCCAAAAATGGAGATATAGATACTCTATGAATTCAATATCAAGTAGATAAAATATTAAAATTCGCAAATAATGGTTTCTGTATACGTAAGTATTAATGTAAATATATCATACGACTTTCTTCTATAAAGAGATAATTATGAACTCCTTCGTACGTATATATTTATAGCTGAGCGTAAAAAAGGAGTGCTTTAAGCGTGTAAACGTTGTCAACACTACGAATAGCATTACATCATATAAACAAAACATGTTCTATGATGCATGTTTATATAAATAATCAATAATTAAATATTTAAAACTAATACAAAACTAATAATGAAGAGTTTATTTATCACTTTTTACTGTTTATTTACATTTCTTTTTTTTAAGGGGTAGAAAGGGAGGAAAAGGAACATCGTTTTTTGATACTATATTTCTAACTGTATGTGTGTGTGTTTTTTTGACATGTTGCACATGACAATCTTTAATTGTATCAACAAGAACTATGTATATATATATATATATATTTATTGTACAGAAAGAAACAAAGGTGTGTGAATGAGTGAGAGGGGGGAAATAGGGATATATATCTATAAATAAAAAAGTTGTCAACACATTTTTATCAAGTTCAAAATCAGGGATCTTGTTTCTGTTCTTTATCTAATTTATCCATCCATTCTTCTGGTATAAAAGGAATCATTGATTTAGCAGAGTGTTCCTGTTTATCCCAATGTTGTGCAGACATCATATGAGCTGTTGTAGGAACAGAAAAGGGTAGCATAAATTTAGCATCCTTTGTCTCCTTAATATCTTCGTCATCTTCCTCATCTTGAATAGGTGGCAATTTAATTTGATTTGTGGCATCGCCGTGTTTGGGTAATTTGTGTTGATGGTGGCGACGCGAGATGTGGGCTTTATCCATGGACTGTCTCCTTGATTGAACATAACGAACGGTGTCTTCTGCACACTGCATTGCGTATTTTTCAATCTCTTCGGGAATATGAGGTTCGCTTACTTCGTAACGATAAGAAATGACACATCGTTTGATCTGCGAGGCATTGAGTGCATCAAATTTTTTACTCGTATTTATGAAATCCATCAAGTCTTGTAAATGTGTTAAACATTGCAGTAGCTGTAATAGTTGTGTGGTTGGATTGAGATAGCTTAGCAAGTTGATGGGTAGTTTATTGACAGAAATCCAGTCTTCCAAGTGAGATAGATTCATGCGGACCTGCATTGCCTTTGATCGACATAGCAGTTTCTTATTGGTCATGATACGGTTGAACAATTCACATGATATATAGTGGAAGAATTGGGCCAAAGTCTGAATAATGATGATTGGGTGAACATCATATGATTGTAGAACAAACAAAGTGGAAGACAATAAACTTGTAATCGACTGAGGAGAGATGTCAGACGTGGCTTGCACGGCAATGACACCATCGGGAGGCACCATTACCGAGCGACGTGCGCTCTTTCGAAAGAATCGATGCCAATCGTCTGTAAAGTCGACTTGATCCATGCCTGGGATTTCCTCATGCTCGAGCATAGCGGGACCAAGTATTTTTGTAATACGTCTTTCTGTGTCTTGTATAATAAAGGTATAGGTTTCGGATATGAGTTCAGATAGAGCGAGTTGCTGCTCTGCAGTGACTACGACCAGTCCCGAATCTCTTTTTAGATAAAACAATAACCGTGTTAAATTAGCCATCCAAAAGGCAAGAACATGAACATTGCGAGTGTTTGCCTGAATAATAATGATGATAATAAATTAATACAACATTGAAATTAAATATAATAAAATAAGCTATCTTCTTTTTAATGTATTTGTATTCCCCCAAAAAATATTAAAGTATTTACCTTAATAATTGTACTAATTCTGGTCAATGCACCGGTTAATACTTCCTCTAATAATTCAGCACTTGAAAAATAGTGTGCGAATCTTGCACTCAAGAATACAATGTTGGCAGGTACACATATCTCTTGCTGGTTGGCGATTGGAAGCTGAATATGACTAATAACTGTGTCTAAGATATAATCTAGGTCATTTGAGCTAAACACAAACATTTGGTCTGGACTACATTTTTCCCAATGAAACTCATTGTCTTGTTCGTCCTCGTCGTCGTCATCATCATCATCATCTTGGTTATTGTCTAGGTCGTCTACATCATCTGTATCTCCAACCAGTGCCATAGTGGATTCAAACAGTTTTTTACGCATCTCTGCCTCTTCGGCCATGAATGAATCAAAACCATCCATATTAGTTTGGTAATAAAAGTCTGTATCACCAGCGCTTGACGATGAGGAAGAAACGCTACTCGTTGTTTTGTAAAAGAAACTCGACGTAGACGAGAAACTGTCTCTTGGGTTTGTTGCCAGTATATCGACAATCTTGTGATTATCAGTATTAATAAAATCAAACACAGTGCGTCCCTTTGCGGATCGTGTCTGCGAGGAAGCACCATGATCCAGCAAGAGCTTAACAAGACCCTCGTGATTGTTATTGGTGGCCCACATTAAAGCGGACCAACCATCTGTGATTTAAAAAAATAAATTATTTTTATGAATAAAAAAATACATTTAAATTTGGTAACAACGATATTTTTCTTTATTGTCACACTTACATCCATCTTGAGCATCAATGTGTGCACCAGCTTCAACAAGCACCTTGGCAATCTCAGTTTTACCAAAGCAAGAAGCATAAATTAAAGGTGGAGTACCGTCGCCATCTCTTGCATTGATATCAATCAATGGGCGAATCGTGTCGTCCGACAACATTTCTTTGAGCTTCTCGGCATCTCCGTTTGAAGCCGCTTTAATAAACTCGTTTGTCCATTTTTTATTATCACCTTCCATCATTTCAGAGGAGGTTTCTTCTTCAGAACTAAGCGAAGAGGCTATTGACCTGTTTCCAAGCATTTCGGACATTTGACGAAAGCTTTCTGCCATGTGTTGTGACATTTCGTCGTAAGTCATATTTTCATATTTTTTCTTTAATACGTCGGGACCTTCTAGTTCTATTCTATTGTTGCTATTGAGTGTCTCTGTCATTTTGTGCTGTGTAAAAGGATATAATATCAGTGACGAAGTTGGGTTTCTTGATTTATATAAAAAAGTAAAAATAAAAAAGAAGAAACGAAAAGAGAGAGAGAGAGAGAAGAAGAAGAAGGGTAATCACGATATCAATTTGCGCTTTTTAAGAGGATTTAAAAGTCAGGCTTATACGAAAATCTCTCTCCTCAACCGTTCAAAAAAGGAAAAGTCAAAACTATTTTTCTTTACAAGCTATAGAGATTATTCTTGTAAAAACTTTTTTTTTTTTTCTTTAATCACTAACCCTTTATGGCAAATATATTAAATGATAACAGGAGAGTGATAATGTATGTATGGCCACAAGGTGGTGAAGAGGTTTTTTTTTTATTAACTGAAAATAAAAAAAAGTTCTATTTTTGGGGTTTTTTATTTTCTGTGTCCAACTTTTTTTACAAGTTTGCTTAAGCAATGACCACATCTATTTAAAGTACTTAAAAAGGTGACCTTTTTTTCTACAATAAGAAGATCTTGTTATTCAACATCGGAAAACTTGGCTTTTTTTTTTTTATTTATTTAAATTAATAAAAAGCGATAAGAAACGTGGTCCCTGGGATCGTATTATTAAAGTAAAATAGGGACAAGTTTTCTTCCGGGAGGAGCTCCTTATTCAAAATCACTCAAAAAAGGCAACAGGTAAACAGTTAAAATAAGAGGTTCCTGTTTTTTTTTTCAATTGGGGTTTTCTTACTTAAAAGGAGTGATTGAGCGAGAAAGTAAACAAAATATATTCAATGTTTATAAAGAAATACGTCATTATTTCTAATGCATCATACACTGAGCCACTTTACGAATCATCAAAAAGAGAAAATAACCAAATATAAGAAGTATTCCTGGTTTTCAATTTGTTAATCAATCATCACCTGAATTTTTTTTGTTTACTTTAAATTATTTTGATTGTTTGTAAGGTGGCTTTTTTGTATCATTTTCTACTGTAATACTCCATTTTCAAAATGATGACAGACTTTGATCAAAAACAAATATATCAGTGTTTGTATACTTTTCATTAAACAATCATTCAATACAGACCTCTTTGAATATAGTCTGGAATCCTTGAAAAGTTGCCCAGAATAACAAATAAATATGCTTTCTTTGTGATGAAAGCTCATCATTAGCTGATAAAAATAGAAAAAAAAAATGGTAGTTAAATTTCTCGACTAAATTATAACCAAGAAACATTAAAAGATTGACCAGTTATATTAATTTAATGATATTACTAAAAGTAAACACACTTGCTTGTTGATATATTCTTTAAGATACGTGGATATCATACCAGTTTGTTGTAAGGAAATCGTATATATAGTGTCACGTAGTATAAGGTTTTTTCAGTATGATTTTATGCATATCATCCATTTTTATTTGTGTTCAAAACTACTGATTAATATCAATTCCAGACAATGATCTAGTTTATAGAAACAGGTGCTAAATACATTGCTGTCTATACTCTTGGTGTAAAGATCATTCCAATTGGTGGTTTACAATTATCAATATATTTGAATTCGGTCCTTTTCATCTTTTGTTTTTTTAAAAAAAAAAAAAAAAAACTTTTACATATGATTTTAATAACTTAAGGTTTTATTTATGGATCATCTGCATTATTATTAACGGAAGCATTTCGGAATAACGCATCTATCTAACATTCAATATTCTTTATTACCAGGGGAGGCACCTTTTATTTTTATACATAGATGTAATTAATAATCGGAAGATAAAAAAAACCCCCATTAATATTACAAAGCGAGATATGCTTTTCATTCAGATATTTGTCCTATCATAAAGAAGAGAGAGAAAAGAAAAATAACATTAGTGACAAAATTTCCTTTTTCTTTTCTTTGCTCAGTTTTGTCGAACAATAAAATATTTTTTTGTTTGTTTTGATTTCACTCTTTCAAGCCAAGTTTGTCTGACAACTAATTGAAAAAGGACAGTTTTTTTTTCTAAACTTTATTCCTCCCCTTCTTTTTTTTTTTTTTTTTTTTTTTTGCTGTTGTGCGATCGTTGCCTTTGTATACTTTTAAGCGTTGAGATAATATTCAAATCTTTTTGAAATTTTCAAAAAAAAAATATCTGTGTTGTCACCCATCATGTCCTGTTATACTGAATCAGCCGAATTGAATATATCAGCAGAGATGTAAAAAGTATATTGATATTTCAAGAAGAATTAGGCCAACATTTTTGACAAGAAGGGTTTATAGGTTTAAAGCATTGCTTTTCCGAAAAAGGAAACAATGTTTACATAGCCATAATAGGTATTTTAATGAAAACAAAAACTTTCCCCCCCTACATGTTGAATACATGTTTGTGGGTTGGGTTGTGTACCTTCTTTTTTCTGTTTATTTATTTTTATCATCATAGTTGAATGGAATCATTAGACACTTCAGTAAAAACAGTCCCATTACGTTGGTCTGCAGCAGCTGCAGCAGAAGAATTCAGACAACAGCAGTCTAGGGAGCAGATCTACCAGAATCGATCACCACCACCACTTTACGATGAAAAAACAATCGAGTATCAAATGCACGATCTACTAATCGTAGATGATAATGAAATATTTTCTGATGATGAGGATGATGAGGTCTATGAGGTCTATGATGCACCCGTTTCTATGACCAACCAAGACACATCACACTTTGACACAGTCTCTTCATCGTTCAGTCATATCCAATACATCAATTCCATCCGAAAAGATAGACCACTACCCAAAATACCTGAAATCCCGGAAAGAAGATCCTCCATGCCAGTGCCATGCACGAAAGGGTACGGCTATAACAATGGTACAAAAATAAGTGCACAGCAGGTGTTTCAAATGCTGAGCCGTGAACCTCCAAAGGAGGAATGGGTAGGTGGGGTTTATGCCTTCAAGACAGAGGTGAGCACACCTCAGAACGCGAATACCAGTAATGGGGAGGAATTAGGTCATTCTAATTTTGATACAATTGAAAACAACATGCCTCGTTCGCGTCCCGTTTCGGATGTTCCTAGCTTGTCTAGTGGTGGTGGTGGTACATCGTCATTTGAAATCCAAACAACATCGCACCAGGATTACGACACTCTAAATAATATCAGTCAACTCTACACGGATGATGACCCTTCTTTGTCCCACAGTTTTGATCATACTCCTCTTTTTCCCTCTAATAATAGCAACTTGACCAAGGAAGATGTAGAGAGTTACCAGCCTACCCTTGTTTCTCAGGTAGTGGATCAGACACAAAGACCTGTACTACAAAGGATTCGCTCCTCCTCTTCCTCCTCCAACAGTATCAGCAATCCGGGTACCATGACGTCGTTTAGTCTCACACATGACAAGGAATCACTCAAGACATACCGCCGTATGGCATCCAAGACCAATAATCGACAAGTGCAAATGACATTTGCAAAATATCTCCTACAGCTTGTAACCAACCACACCTCTGGAGAGACACGCGACCGATTGCAGGAGGAAGCCGAGTATTGGATAGATCGACTCTCAAAATCAAATCACTCAGAGGCACTCTATATCAAGGGTCAATGGCACGCTGGAAAGGATGAAAAGAGAAAGTTGATGGGATCTCAATATAAAAAGAAAAACATGAGCAAGGCATTTAAATGCTTTCAGCAAGCTGCCAAGTTTGGATCTGTGGAAGCACATTATGATTTGGCAGAGTATTGGAAGGAGAGACTAGAGTATAAAAAAGCCATATCAAATTATCGGTATGCTGCATCAAAAAATCATATTTTGGCACTCTATGTAAAGTAGTATAATGTTTTCTTTTGTTTGGCACCATACATAACTTTTTTTTTTTTTTTTCTTTGTAGAAACTAGCGAATGTGCTGATCAGAGGTTTATTGAATCAAGAAAAGAATGTTCAACAAGGTTTGGTTTATTTAAAACAAGCTGCTGATACAAATGAACCAGAAAGTGCTAGATCAGCGTATGATCTTGGTTGTATTTATGCAAATGATCTTGAGAGCATAGACTTACAAGAGTAAGTATATATTCAAACTCTAATTTTTGTATAATGCATTATTCACCATTTGAACTTTGATAGTACCTCCATCATTACTGCTTATGTAACAGACATGTCAAATAAGAATTATCCAAAGGCCATTCATTATCTTTGCAAAGCCGATGAATTAGGCCTACCCATAGCAGCATATCGTCTTGGTGTGATACATGAAAAGGGATGCTTAGGCTTTAAGTCAGATAGATGGGAAGCCTATAAATATTATGCAAAGGCAGCTGAAATGAGAAACGAGCATGCCATGCTGGAGCTTTCAAGATTATATAGAGAAGGTGTGCCTGGCTATCTTAACCCTCATCCTCTTATGGCGTATAAATGGTGTCAGAGAGCAACTGAAAATGGAAATGAAGTGGCCGAATTTACACTAGGGTAATAAAAGTCATCTTTTTTTTTTTCAAAAATAAAATAAAATAAAATAAAAGACATGTCATTTTTAATTCTCTTTTCGATAGACTATATCATGAACAAGGTATTGGCGTACACCCTGATTACTCCATTGCATTAGAATGGTTTAGTAGATCAGCCTCCAAAGGCTATGGCCCAGCAGAAGATAAACTCAATGCTCCATCCAATAAGCGAAAGAGCATCTCCAATTATGAAAACAGATATAAAAGATCCAACAAAAGATATTACGATGAAAGTGTACGCATCGCCGAGAAGACGAGAAGAGCAACTGTTGAACAGACTTGCCAAATGATGTAAAAAGCTCTCTCTACTTTTATTGTTATTATTATATATTTACTATCCTATTACTTACCATCCACTGTTATTATTATTTAATAAATAAAATGTATTCTTATCGTATTTTGTTCAGATTAGAATCAGCCTCATTTTCATTATAAAATAAAATGTATCAAGATGAAGTAACTGCTTTATTCTATATAAAAAAAATGAATTATACTATCCCAGCATGTATATATGGATATTCTCAGGATTGATGTCCAGCACACAACATTTTTCACAATAAATTATTGAGGAACATGAGAGAATAAATAAGAGATGGATTCACCATTGTGAGTTCTATTACGGTAAAGGTTAACAACAAACACACACAAGGTTCTATTCTATTTTTTACCTTCTAATGGCCTCAGCAATGGTGGGTGAGATGTCAATGATATCCAACTTTGGACAAAGAGCCTAAGAGCAATATATATTAGCCCTTGTTGTTTTTAATCTTTATAATATATAGTCTTTACCAATTTATCATCTGCAGGAATAGTATTTGTGATAACCATCTTCTCAATAACAGAGTTATTGATGACGTCAATGGCCTTTCCAGACAACACACCATGAGCTACAATAGCATATACTTTCTCTGCGCCATTCTCTAACAATGTCTTTGCAGCCAAACCCAAAGTACCACATGTATCGGCTATGTCATCTACTAAAATGGCAATCTTTCCTTGTACATCACCAACAAGTACCATGCGAGATACTTCATTTGCCTTTTTACGCTCCTTGTGAATCAATGCAAAATCCAAATTTAAGTGATCAGCAATAGAAGTGGGCCAAAAAAAAAAAAAAAAAAAAAAAAAGTGATATAAGAATAACACAGTCACTCATACCCCACCATACTCATTTTTCCTACCGCTTTGCTCCACCAGCATCGGGAGATACAATCATTGCATTTGTCCAGTCGGGAATCTTTGTGCGAATATATTGAATGGTGGAAGGTTCACAATACAAATTATCAACAGGTATATTAAAGAATCCCTGAATTTGAGAAGCATGTAAATCCATGGTAATAATATGGTCTGCACCTGCCACAGTAATCATATTGGCAGTCAAGCGAGCAGTAATAGGTGCACGGCTCTTATCCTTCTTATCCTGACGTGCGTAAGGGAAACAGGGGATCACGGCAGTAATACGACGGGCAGAGGCTGTCTTGCAGGCATTGATCATAATGAGAAGCTCCATGAGGTTGTCATTGATCTCGCCACAACCAGACTGGATAATGTAGACATCCTCATCACGCACTGATTCACCGATAGTGACAGAGGTCTCCTGGTTCGAGAACTTGATAACAGTGGCCTTTGCTAACTTTAGACCGAGTTGTTTTACGACAAGCTCGGCAAGGGCAGGTGAAGCGTTTCCAGTAAAGATCTTGATTGCGTTATCGACAGACATATTACAGCAAAGAGAGTATATCAATAATTTTTATATATAATAAATAAATTTTAAGAGAGGGGAGATAGAGAGAAATGCATAAAGGATATTAACAAGAGAGAAAGAGCAAAAAAAAAAAAAAAAAAAAAAAAAAAAAAAAAAAAAAAAAAAAAAAACCAAAAAAAAAAAAAAAAAAAAAAAAAAAAAAAAAAAAAAAAAAAAAAAAAAAGAAAAAAAAAACCCAGAAAAAAAAAAATATTTTTTGGGGAAGGAAGTTCAAATAGAAACACTTAAGTTGTTTTACATTTTATTAAGACATTGTTGCTACTAGAAAAGTGCATTCTTCTTGCTTTGAGCAAGGAAATTCCTTTCATTTGGGTTTGAAAAAGAGTTTTTCTCTTTTTTCTTGTTCTTCATTTTTAATTGCAATTCAATTCCCGGACTATCGGTCAGTTTATGTATTTCAGGTACATTTTCATATGAATTTAGCGCTGCTATGTCGGGATCATAATCCTAGATTCACTACTTGATATCGGGACTCTGCCCATCAGTCAAACCAAACTGATTTATTTACTTTTAATCCAAATACAAATTTATAGATGTAGATGGGCGTATACTCACCTGATCATTTTATCGCTTCACGACAGCTCTTTGAAAAGTGATGTTTTAAAAAGAGAGCTCAAAATCACTGAGAATTGTATATCAGCTCATTGATTTACTGAGAGGCTTTATGTTTCTATGAAAATAAAATGTGGCTGTTGCAATTGTACCACAGGAAATAATAATAATAATAATAATAATAATAATAATGTAACATCAATGTACTTTTCCCTTTTCTTTCTTTTTCACAAATACAAAAAGTGTGTATTCTTTGAAATGACAACAGTACCTGGAACTCATTTTACCAAAGAGAAACTCGAAGCTGATAGAAAAGGTAAAAACTATTATCTTACTCTCTTTTCAAAATGAGCTAACACACTTGTTTATAAAGCTGATAATGTAACAGCTGAGGAACGGTCTGGTAGCGATAAAATGAATCATTATTGATATATATATGACACAGAAAAGAAAAAATTGGAACAGAAACAACATAGAACACAAGAAGAGATTGAAACACTCGAACAATTAAACATCACCTATAAAATAGCGGGTACATGGAAAGATGTGCCAATGTTAGCATCTGAGGATATCAAACACGATAAAAAGGCAGTGAATGAAGCAGTCGCAAATTACAAGGATGAAATACAGATATTAAGGAACCAAATCCAACTTTTAGAACAAGAAAAGAACAGCAAAATAGCCTCATTGGAAAACGAAAACCGTGCATATCGTACAGCATCTCTCAACCAGACACAAAAATTGGAAGCACTTAATCAGGAAAAAGCAACTTGGGAACACCGTAAACAGTATGCCGATACTGAAATAGCGTCATTAAAAGCATCAAAGGCTACTTTGGAACAATTGTTGGAGTCAAAGGAAGCTGTTATAGTGTCATTGAATGGAGAAAGTAAAAATGTATCTACAGCAAATCAAATCATTATTGAAATGGTAGAAACGCAAAAAAGTCTATTACAGGCCAAAACCAACGAAACTGAATTGTTAAAACAGAATATGGAACATTTGTTAGCAAACGAACATAGAAGAAATGATGCATTGGAGCAGGAAATCAGAATGCTAAAGTAAGAAAAGACTCAACTACAAACAAATGTACAAAGAACAATCCCTTTAAATAACAACATCAGTTCGCGTAACATTGAATCAAGTCAGCATGATCACTATGACGATCCAAACAATGATATCAATTATGACACCGAAATTAGTAATGCTGAAGAAAGCGAAGATGATAATATTAATTACGATACCCCAAGTGAAGATGGAAACAACTAAAGAGATCTAGTGATGATAATCAAAATTAGTATTAATAATAGTAGCAATCAATAGCGCTTAAAAAGTTGAAATTGGAGAATAGAAGGGTGTATAAATCTGTTTGAGTAAATACTACAACTTGTAATTCGCAATTCGTTTAATTAAACATGTTTAGTGATTTTTTTAAAGTGCAAAAGAGTTGAAAACATCCCCCCAAGTCACCGTTTTTGCTTCTTTTTTTTCATTTCTCGTTCTATAGTCAAGAGCCCTTCTTTCTCCAACCCTCTCTCTTTTTTTTTTTCCCTTTTGAACTTGTTATTATATCCAGAAACTCTTCATTTTTTTTTCTGTAAATATCGTTTTATCAGAAGTACAAATGTCAATCTCTAAAAGTAGTGGGTTTCTTCAAGTTATCATGTGCGGCTGTACATCAGGCCCTCTACTTGGGTGAAGCCTAATATCACAAAAGACGTTTTTTTGGCTCTTCACCATGCTTTCCAATGATGTCGCACCACAGTGATTTGTATAATCTAACTAGTTGATAGACTTGGTGGATTAGATCATCTGGGAATTACCAAGGGATTAATTCGAAGCTTCCTTAGTCTATTGAGAATTCAAAACTATTCTTTTTCAACAGAAAAAATGGATGAAAATATGCCCTGAAATATGGTTTCTGTAATCCCTTTTGACTGTAACCTATATGTACTTCTAATTAACGAATAAAACTAATTTTAAAAAAATGACAAACTTACTTTAAACTCGGTTATGAGACAGGATATCCATTTTTTTTTCTTTTTTTGTGAGTCAAACACTTTCCAAATAGATGTTTTATTATGGAAAGGATTGATTGATTTTTTTTTTTCAACGAAAAAGCATTTATTATTTATTTGGATAAATTAAGCTTATTTACATACATCTTACAGCCGTTTTGTATTTATCTAAAATTAGAATGTGTACCTTAAGCGAGTACCATTAGATATTATGATGTATGATGATAATTGTGTTATTGTGATTGAGATAATCAGAACATTGCAAACCTTCTTTTCTCTTTAGATTATGTGAAATGGCTCCGAAAATCCCGAAGTATCATTCATATCCAGAAAGAAAAAGAAAAAGATACTCATTTGACATCAAATCTCTTTTCTGAATCCATCAAATATACTTTCTGATATCTTTTATTCCCTTTTATTCTTATTAGTATAGAAACCTCTGAGAACCATAAGATGCCCCCCCCCCTTTAATTGATAAATAGATTCGTATAAATCATTTCTTGTGTATCAAACCTTCGATTTCGTACTACTTTGTAATGTACCCTGTCCAAATTTTTGTTCTACCAACATTCTAAATTCAAAATGTACATATCTTCTTATTTCTTTAAAAAAAAAAAAGACATCTTTCCCACAAAATAAATTAATAAAAAATCCACTTAAAATTTAATAAAAAGATGTTTTATATGTTTTATATGAGGCAAGTCGGTATTATATCAAAAGAAAAATAAATAAATAAACGTTTTAGCGTTTAGTTAAAATGGCAAGTTATGGTAAGACTTATTTGAGTCGAATTAGAGCATTAAATGAAGTCCAGTTTTATGGCTTAAACTTCTAAGATGTCGGAAATATTTCTAATCGTTATTAGAACGTTTTATTATCATTATAAACAAGTGTACTGATGCTCTAAAAAGTATAATACAATGTTTGTTTGTACTTTGAGAAGCACAAATAATGATCGTAGCATTTTTTTATTATTATCAGAAAAGAATATATCATATGGTATTGTTTATCTTTTATAATGCTTTTGCCACTCGGCCAAATTGCAATTTAATACTTGGTGGTTCTGATCCTAAAATATATAAAGCATCACTTTGATGGGAAAAGAAAGCGCATTCATTATAATGATAAAAAAAGAAAAAAAAATCCCATTGAAATTCTAAATTCATATTGAATATAACCGAGGATAAATGGTCAAATAATTTTCTTTTTTATTACTATTAATTTATAGAAGGGTTGATATAAAACTTTATTTATTTGGAAGCAAGATAAAATAAGGTTGTAAGGTTCCGGATCGCCCACTTTGCTTCTTTTTTAAAAAAAAGAAGAAAACCATCATCGGGTGATACGCCTTTTCTAGAAGTATGTTTTCAAATTACTTTTTATAAATTCTGCATAGAACAAAAAAGGCTTTTTTTGTCCTGTAGTTACACTAGTTGTTCAACCAAAAAAAAAAACTTTTTTTTTTTGCCTTTTCTACTACCAAGTAGTACAGGCATTTAAAGGATATGTTCTTCAAAATGTTAAATATTCCATAAAAACGTTTATTATTGTTGCAGCAAAGGTAAAACATACATGAAAAAGAAAGGATTACTTTAAACTCATTTATATCTCTCCCCCCCCCCTTTCTTTCAAAATAAGCATAAATCCCAAAATGTCAGTTAATGCAATGTCGCCCCTCATTTTTTTTTTTTTTTATTTAGTGCTTGGACTGGGAATGTCAAACTAAAAATACAAAAAAAAGTGTCACCATCAAAAAGACATTCATTTTAATTAAACAATGGCATGAAAAATAAGGTTTTGGTTTATCTTCATTAGAAATATGTTTTATTATTAATAATAATAGAAGAAATCGGGTATAATCATAGTCTATAAACTATGATGAGGATAAATATATTATAATCATAAAAAAAAACAGAAAAGAAAAAGAAACAAAAAAGTATATAATACATCACACGATAGTGTAAGACTTCTTCCCCCACCCCCTTTTCCCCCGCCTAATCCACACAACTGGTAATATTAGAAGACGTCATTGTGAGTAAACTTGGCGGATAAATTGAACTTTGAGTTGACATTCCTATCGTTGACGTTGAGTTTGAAACCCGAGGACGACCGATCTCAGATCTCTGACGATAATGGCGCTTGGAACTGGTACTAGATCTTAATGCCACCACTCTATAAAGCTCGGCGACATCTACTTTTTGGTCATTTCCTTCTTGCTCGTAATGCGTTGTATAGTAGTCTGTGTTTCCACATAGAGGAGGTACAATGTCGAATAACTCCGAACTGTTAGGATGATGAATTCGTGATAGGCTCGTAGAATGCCGACTCGGGTTCGACAAGATACCTGATACGGGATACGATGGGTGACAAGGAACGGTATTGTAAACTCCTCCTCCTCCCATATCCTGCCACAGACTCTCTTTCCAGTATGCCAATAGTTGATCGCTATGCTCAATCATGAGTGTCCACAGGCCTGTCCATTTTGTGTTGGTTTCAATCAGGTGGTTCATGTCGTATATCATTCTACTGGTGTTGGATCCTCGTGGGTTACGCTTTACCCAGGAGGGGATGTCCTTGAGGTTGTTTTCTAGGCCTGTACAGACGGGTGCTAAAACAATGGCTAGCGCTTCTGGGTTCATCATGTTGATATCGGCATGTTTTTGGACTCGAGATGAGAGGCTGATAATATAATATACAATGTGAAAGTGTTCGCGGGGAAGTTGTTGGACCATGGATGCCAATTTTGTAATGTCTAAATCTTCTTTTGGTGAACTATCTATTGTATTTAGAAGAAGGGGAATGAGTATAAGATAAAAATGAGGTACTCTTGTTTTTGATCTACTACTTTACCAAAAAACTGAATAAATTTACTGTGGCTTGCAGTAGGTATTGCTGGATCTGGCAGCTGTCTCAAGAATTTTTTCACAGTTCCGGTAATAGCATGGATGTCACTCTGACTCAAATCCAAATATCTCCCATAGGTAGGCGGTTTATCAAAGTCTTTCTGCAGCTGCTCTACTTCGGGTGCTGCTCCCGAAAGTCTAAATATACCTTCTGTCAGTAATCCTAAATAATAATGAGAAATCATGCGGAATACATATTGGTTGCAGTGAGAAATTCAAGTTCCGAGTATAAGAAAGAGAGAGAAAGAGGGAAAGAAAAGGTAACAGGGAATAAGATAGAGGGAAAGAGGAGAAGGGTTCCTTCACTGCCATCACCACCCAAAAAAACAAACACCAATAATTTTACTTTACCCCTTTTCAAAATTTCTTCAAAGCATCGGTAAACGGGATCAGGAACGAATAACCCGGATTCAATGCACGAACTACACATAGATGCTGATTTTAAAGGTGCCCCAAAAATACCTTTGGTTATCAATGTTCCTGATTTTTTTTAACGTAAGCACTTCCTTTATTTATTAATAAAAGTAATGAAAAGAAAACCCACCCTTTTTTGAAGCTGCATTGTATCCCATACTACTTAATAGATGATGCTTTCCATTTGATAGAAATGAAAACAAATTATTCTGGCGTTTCTTTTCAGAATTGGAGTCGTCCGTGAGCATGGTTTATATATATATATATATATACAATTATATATATATAATTGTGGGAGGAGAAACGGAGAATAGAAAAGGAAGAAGGGGAGAAAAAATATGAAAGAGAGAAAGAGAGAGAAAGAATAAACAAAATTTTTTTTTTTTTTTTTTTTTCTTTAGATTTTGAGGCAAATTATTCCTTTTTCTGACTGTAACAGAAGAAAAAAATAGTAAGTAAAAACATTATTGTTATGTTATAATTTTTATCATTGATATGAAATAAAAAAAATTTTTTTTTATTCGGAAAATACTTATACATCAAAGTTTCCGTCTACGAAAAAAACGTGCCTAGTAAAAATTAGTGAGACATGAGACAATTGGTTTCACTGTGGTAGTTCCATTGAACTTTTGTTCCAGGCTAATAATAAAAGTACTAAAGGGATAAACAGTGAAAGTAAAGTAAAGTTCATATAAAGTTTCTATATA
>MU622286.1:221957-235757 GCA_025399235.1 Backusella circina FSU 941
CTAACACTACGAATAGATGCATTATCGAGTAAATTATATCAAAAAGACAGTATAAAACAGCCTCATTTTTTTACTCGATATCTTAAAAAGTATAAAACACGATCTCTAAAGTGATTTCTTGATAGCGTGAAAGTACATAAAAGGAAATTTTACTGACCTGAAACTCTTTTTTTAACAATTAAAAAAGAAAGATGATTGTCTTTTATAGAGGACACACTTTCACTGTAGTTTTCTTATAAATACTTTGATAGACTTTGATAACAAGTATAAAGTTGGGGCAAAAACAAAAAGGCTGTTGAGTAGTGACTGTTAAACGGCTGGCGGGACTTCCATTTCCCCCCTCTTTTTTTTCACTGGGACAAAAAAAAAAAAAATCATATAAAAGGCAACTAAAAAAAAAAAGGTTTTTTTTGACATTTTTTTCCCCCCCTTTCTTCTTTTAACACAGAAATATGGAAGTATTAAAGAATCTCAACTTTACACCCGAAACACCTTTCGGTATACCTCTTTACCCATTCTTTGATCAAGCATATCAGGCTGTTCTTGGTGCACCTGCATCCACATTCAAGTATGTGCCCGAGGTGACTCCTCTTTCTACAACTAACGAAGGTAAGTTATATAGAGGACAATAAGGAGTGTATGTGTGTGTGTGTGTAAAAGAAAGAGAGAGAAATTCTGTAAAGCTGAAAACGCGTTTATTGACATTGTCATCATCACCATCATCATCACCATCATCATCATCATCATCATCATCATCATCTCATATAGTTGTTATCACCTGTATCACCTACTTCATTACCATCTTTGGTGGTCGTTACTTGATGACCAATGTTCCTGCCTTCAAGTTAAAGATTCCCTTCATGATCCATAATGTCTTGTTGACCCTCGTTTCCGGTGCCTTGTTAGCCTTGATGATTGAACAAATTTTCCCTATCATCTACCGTCAAGGTTTCTTAGCTGCTATCTGTGCTCAGACCAGTTGGACTCAACCCCTTGAATTGCTCTACTACCTTAACTATCTTGTAAAGTATTGGGAATTGATTGATACCATCTTCTTGGTGTTGAAGAAGAAGAAGTTGGGTAAGTGTGTGTGGTTGTGATTTAAATGGACAGCAATATTCATATTTTTATTTTAGAATTCCTTCACTATTATCATCACTCTTTGACCATGGTTCTTTGCTTCACTCAACTTAATGGACAAACCTCTGTGGTAAGTATATATATATATATATACAATATAGGCGGGCTTTTGCGGAGAACTAAATAGTTTGATTAATATCTCTATCTTTTTTATATTTAGTCTTGGGTCCCTATTGTACTCAACTTGACCGTCCATGTCTTGATGTACTACTACTATTTCCGTACCGCTGCCGGTGCCAAGATCTGGTGGAAGAAGTACTTGACCACCCTCCAAATCACCCAGTTCATCATTGATCTCTTCGTCATCTATTTCTGTACTTATACCTATTTTGCTGCCACTTACTGGCCCCACTTGCCCAACATGGGCAGCTGTGCCGGTACAGAGACCTCTGCCATTTTCGGTTGTGCTCTCTTGAGTTCTTATCTTTTGTTGTTTATTAACTTTTACCGCATCACTTATCAAAAGAGAGCTGCTCTTAAGCAGCAGCAAAAGAAGGAACAAAATGTCAAGTCCAAGAAGATCTAACTTGGATTTATATACATATATATATAAAATTATTATATACATCCCCCCCTCCCTCTTATCTAATTACTATTTAACCTCTCTTTATTGTAACTTTATTATTAGTTTCATAGCTCTATATATAAAAATATAAATATAAATATAAACAGATATATATCTATATAGTCTTACTGTGTCTACTATTGGGTAGTAATATGAATTATAATAATACTATTGCTATCTGAAGAATAAATGGATATATAAATGCTCGAGAACATCAATGTAATACCATCAAGAATCAAGGCTTCAATCGATTATATAAAACAAAGGGAGAGATCTGATCTCTTATACTGTCTTTTTCAAGAAAATGAGAAAAAATTTCAAATTAATGAGAAAATGCTGATGGCAGAAAAATGGACTAAAAAGGGAGACTAAGGTGAGAGAACTAAAGAGGGACTAAGTTCATGATCCAACGCAATGAATAATAACACAAGGGGATATGTTTAAGTGTCTAAATGAACCCCATCTATCACCAACTTTAAGTGCCATATGTAAATTATCACCTCTACTTTACTACTGAAAAACGGCAAACTAATAATGAATCCATCACGAGTCAAGATGATCCAAGACTTTATCATTTCATCAATGTTTATTTAATGGGTTATTCATTTGTTTTTTATTTATTTCCCTTCTGGTATACATACATATGGTCTTAACTGGTATATTCTCCTCTGCCTGTCTACTATTCTAATCTCTATGTTATGCTCTTATGGCTTCTATTGGTGTTTCCATCCATTTCATGGTATTGGCAACATGTTTTGGTTCTCTACTCTATGGATTGCCTTTATTTATACAATTATTATCTGTTCTAAATAATTCTCCTTATTTTTCTCAATTTCTTGAAAAAAACAGTACGACATAAATATATATGAGAGAACAATAATGACATGCTTTTATTTCAATAAAACATGATGCCACAAAATACAATCGCATCAAAACCTTCTTATTAACAGGTCTTTAATTATGTTTTCATATAGAATGAATGAATGAATGAAAAAAGCAACTTTTTCTTGTATGCTTTTATTATATATTTTTGTGGATGAAATGTTAGAAAAAAAAAAAAAAACTGTACAACACGTGTTTATATTCAAAGGGGAATTCTGTCATCCAAACCCAAAAATACATTGTAAAAGATTTGGGCCCAGCTGTCTAAAGGCCCTGGAATACAATATCTTAGGCAATCCTGACCACCAACATGACCATCCGGTCTTAAATCAGTCAAGGCAGCCAAATCAATAAACACGCCTCCCGCACCCTCCACAATGGCCCTTGCCATCGCATTTCGTCTGGTAAGCTCACTCCAGCCAAAGGGTAGTAATTGACGCTCCGCTTCTGTCAGAGGCTTATCAAGCGGTTCCGTGGCATCGTCGCAGAAGGGGTGTCCAATCGAGGTGGATTTATAGAGTATGAGTGATTTCGGATTCGCCTTCCGAATTGTCCGCATTGTCTCGACGAGTCCATTGATAAAATCGTCATCACTTTCAAGCACGGGCGCACGGTTGAGTATCAGGATGGGGTAACCGCGCATCAGGTTGGAGGATATGAAGGGCCATTCAATCACATCTGTTCTGGGATGTCCCTTTTTCATATCTATACTTCTACGTGTTGAGAGGATATCGTTACGAAGGTAACGAAGATGAACTTCTTTTGCTGGTTCACTACAGAGTGTATGATCTTTATGTATATATATATATTAGATCATATATTTTCTCCTATTTATATATATATATATATATATAATTTACCTTTACAATTCAGCTCTCCATAACAAACAACAGGACCATCTCTCATTGAATCCAAAAATAGCTCGTGCACCTGATAATGTACCAAGTCCCCCACTAATAATAAATGGCGTCCATCCAGCACCTCACACCAATGTTCAACATTCACCATCGGCTCAGCCATGGCACATTCCGGTTGCCATTCAAATGTCAATGCAGGTCTCTGTCCATCACTTGTTCTTGCAAATTTACGATCACAGCTTCCAAACAAAGGATCTTGAAAATGAGGCATCAACCTGAGTTGTTCCTTTGCCTTTACCCATTTCCCCCGTGTCCAACAGTCGACCCTCTCACGTAAGGCCAACGACTTCTTTTGTGAGAGACGACTGCCCTGTATTATATTTTTCATATCTGGAAATGCCACTTTGACAGCTTCCTTTGCCTTTGCCACCATTTCCTTTGTGAGTTGTGTGCGTTCCTTTTCTGATAGGTGACTTGTGGTATATTCTGTTGGATAGGTGGGACGAAGGTGTGATTGCTTGTACCAGGGAAGGTCGAGTTCTTCTTTTTTGGGTCGATAGTTGTCAATCGAGATGAATTCAGAAGAAAAGGTTCTGACGAGATGAATGACAAGAAAGAAACCAAAGCAATATACAATAATACGAGGCCAGCCTAGTCTTCGCCATCGGTGAACATCAAAGGGATTGATCATGTTTTTTCAAAAGAAGAAGTTAAGGAAAGAAAAAGGGAGAAAAGAAATTAAAAATAAGATTAAAATTTATTACTGTTTTTGTTTTTTGAATTTAAACAGTCCTTAATGGGGGAAAACAAGTAGAAAGAATAAGAAAAGTGAGAAAAGACTCTGTGTCTCTCCTTGTCGATCTCTCTGGATATAAAAGGGAAAGCTTAAAAAAAAATGATTAAAAAAGGAAAGAACTGATTCTGGATATTTAAAAGAGACACAATGTTCTAAATAGATTTGATTTGATTGATACATTTATATATTAATTTGTTTCTTCTTCTTCTTCTTCTTCTTCATCTTCATATGCTGCCCTCATTAGAAGATATTCTATCAAGAAAGACTCTACCACCCATATGTTTATACAACTTTTATATTGTAATGAGGGATACTTTACAATTGGACAATCTATTGGATTTCTACTTGGATGTACGCCATCATGAGATTGTATGGCGTCGTTATATTAAGTCAATGCTAAAGTCTGGGACACATCTTTATGAAGAGTCTATACTCATTGAGAACAAGTATAGAGATAATATCCCAACAAATGAATCAAACTCAACCTATTCCAATGATCTAGTGCCTATTGTACGTCCTCCTATAGAGAAATTATCTTCCTCTTCTTCCGTAGAAGAAAATGGACGGACTACTACTACTTGCTATCCAAGTCTACCCAACAAGAATGACCTAACAGAGTCTGCACGTCGTATCATCTACAATTATCTCGTACCAAATGCACCCAAGGAGCTATGCCAACTCTCACCATCTATCAAACACCGCATCATCTCACAATTCGATCTTACAATGAGATATGATCCTATGCTATTTGCAGATGCTAAATATGCTGCATTCGTATGTATGGAGTGTTATGCCTACCCTTCTTTTATACGTCTAAAAGTGTTTGGCAATATTACATGGATACAACAGGTGCTTAGATTACTTTTGGGTTTATTTTCAATGACGGTGGGGTTTACTACTGCCTTTTCCTTTCTCTTTTTAGGTTATCCTACTTGGGGAACACGTCTTTGGGTAAAGAATAATAATAGGGAATGTAAAGATATGGATACTCATCTATCATCATTCTTATTATTTACAGTCATTTCTACCTTTTTGGATAGGCTTTTACAATCTTTTTGTATTTTTATCAAAACTAGATCCAATATGGGCCATTCTATTTAATATAAGGTAATAAATGCGTGCTTTAATTAATGAACAATGTCTTATATAAATATAAAACATAGTGAAACAACCACTTTCCATTTTAATGTGATTTCACAACCCGAAGTAAAGCGAATTATGGGAATACGTGCTGCATGGTTGCTTGTACTCTGTTCATTCATTGCTATTGCAATCACTGTATTGTTTTGTGCTATTCCTTCAAAAAAGTTATAGAACGAGAAGTTGTAGTATTTGTGATAAAGAAAAAGTATGACATATAAATTAGTGAATTCGTTACTACTATTTTGATTATTGATTCATGTAAATAAAACATAAAGCGTACTGCCCACTATAATACTCTTGTTTTTGACAATCTCAAGTCATTTTTATACATCAAGACAGGAACAACTCTACATGAATATCACCTAATAGCAAGTCAAGATACTAACAGAGTCATTATACAATCAATAAATGATGGATATTCCATGTAAAGTGATAATTATACCTCGTTGACAGTTTCCTATAAAATACATTCCAAGTATTCATCACCTACTTTGATGTCAAAATATACGGTTCAATTCAACACCGATTGATCATCTCTGAAAGAAATCATCATCATGCGACGACAGAAGTATAAGTACTTTTACCGCTGCATGCAAATATATATTTTTGACTTCTTCCTTTTGAATCTAACCAAAATTGAACATGTCAGGATATCGTTTATATACTAGACACTTTTTTTATTATAATACTATTATTATGTACGCGATAAAATCAAACAAATAAAAAACCCAAAAAAAAATCAAATCAATTAGAAATCAGGGAACTTTTCTCTGTGAGGATCACTACAGGGAACGCCATACTGCTCAGTTGTCTCGGGATATTTGTCAAAATGACTTGCATCGCCATCGCCCTTAATGGAAGGAATGTAAGGAGCTCTAATCTGACGAGCACCCACGCGATCGAAATCAACTCCATTGAACCAAGGATGGTTTTTAATATCATTGGCTCCATTCTTTAAATTACCATATCGACGAGAGAGATCAGAGGTTAAGAGATGCTGTAATAAATCTTTGGCGTTTGCATCAAAATAGGTAGGCCAACGAATCTTGCCCTGCAAGATCTTTTCATACAACTTTAAGTGATCATCGTCATAAAATGGTGGATAACCTGCCAGCATTTCGAATATAAGAATACCCAAACTCCACCAATCCACTGCCCTTCCATAACCCTTTGATTGAATCACTTCAGGAGCTATAAAATATATATCGCATATAGATTGTGTATAAATATTTATATAACTTTTTTCTAAAATTAACTTTTCATACCTAAATAGTCTGGTGTACCACACAACGTCCATGTAATATCGGGAACATGTTTGGCGAATCCAAAATCTGTGATTTTTAAATGACCATTTGCATCAAGTAATAGATTTTCAGGCTTCAAGTCACGATAAATCATACTTTTTTTATGCAAGTATTCAATCGCTAATATCACTTCTGCTGCATAGAACTTGGCAACGTGATCAGGGAAACGCTGCGTTTTAAAAAAGAAGAGATATATAAATAAATTACCATTATTAATAATGAATATATTATATATATTATTATTAAATAATAAAATAGATACCTTGCTTTTTCTTAAAACACTAAATAATTCACCACCCGGCACATAATCCATCACCATGTATAAATTGGCATCATCCTGAAACGTACCCCACAAGTTGACTACAAAGGGATTTGCCACCGCTTCCAATATATGCTTTTCATTGTTTGTATGCTCGACCTGCTTTAATCGTACTACTTCCGTCTTCTTTAGTACTTTAATGGCATAATAACGCCCGTTGTGTTTGGATTGTGATAGATGGACTCGTCCAAATGAACCTGTGCCTAGTGTTCGTAATAATTGGAAATCTTCTAGTTTTAGCTTTGGTCGATTGTTGCGTTGTGCCAGGATGGCAGAGTCGTATTGTTGGTATTTGGATTTAAGAGTGGCTATTTCATAAGAGATGAGTGAGAAATACTTTCTTGTGTATATAAAGAGAAGTAACTTACATTGTTGTTGATTGTCAGCTATAAATAGGTTTTTTTTTTTTTTTTAAAAAAAAAAAAAAATCATTAGCTCCCTTTTTTAGACTTGTTTTGTTTTTATTATTATTTTTGTTATTATCGCTCACCTGGTGTATCAACATCCATTTGATTGTCTTTATCTTGAGAAGGTCTTGGCGTAACGTAAGCTTATTGATTACGATTGTTAGTATTATTATTAGCATTCACTATCATCATCATCAATAATCAATATCCACCTTCTTGTGCCTTCAATACATCGTGTTGTTTCTGCATGTTGTTATTTTTTAAATAAGAGCAAAAAGGATAAAGTGAATATATTTATAATCCAAGTAGGTTGATCCTTGTGTATTCAAGCTGTTGATAATAGTAATAATAATAATAATTGCCAATTCTCTCTTTCTTATTTCTTATTAGTATTATTATTTATATATATGTATATATATAAAGGAAAAAGAGGAAAAGAAAAAATACAGAAAGGGGTAAATAAATAATAAGGTAAAATAACCCTTTTTATTGTGACTTGATTATATTATGCCCTTTTTAACAGCATCATTGGATGACTGACTCTAAAAAAATTAGTACTATTTGACCAGCCTGGCAACTACACAAATCTGCTAAAATCACTTGGTTCATGATATAATTATAATGAATAAATACCTGATAGAGTGGTTATTATTTAGGCTGATGTTTAATAACATGAAAAATGATTTCATAACAAGGTATTTTTTGATATGTGTTGTAAGAACGGATTGAAAACCAAGAAAAAATGTGACGTGAGGACTTGTAGCGGAAGATCATGCGATATCTATTTTGAAATTAATAAATGGAAGGATTAAATGGATTTTTCTAGAACAGTTTGATTGACTAAGTATAGGACATAAACGGAGATATACGCAATGTGTTTATTTATCCTTGTAGTAACCAATCGCACCTTTTCTCATGCATTATGTAATCTCTTTTATAAAGTTAAATAGTTTAGTCGCTTATTAATACATCGAACTTTTCAATGCAATAAAAAGATCTGGAAGTATAAAAAACGAAACCCGAATATAATAATAGAAGCTCCTCTTCTCTTTTTTAAAAAAGATAATTTTCCCTTCAAATTGTTGAGAAAATGCTTCGAATTATTGAGAAAAGGAGAAAAATTAATCAGAAGAGGTTGATGAGAAAAAAATTGAGTAATAAGCGAGTCTAAGGTGATAGAGCTAAAGGGGGCTAAGTTCATGATCCGACTCAATAACACAAGAAGGTATGTTTAAGCATCTAAACAGATCTCATTTATCATTCACGTTAATTATTATGTAATAAGACTACTTTATGCTTTATTTAAGATGGTGCAAGTCACTCCATTTTATTAAAATGAACAAGTTATTGCATCTACATTTATTAGAATAGCTTTAGATCGCTTCTTTGGAGACGTATTTCAGTTAACAGCATAATGAATGGTAACTGTGAGCCTGATTCCAAAGTTTATTTTATTTATTTGTTTCCGATAATGAGGACATTACAAATATCAAAGAACAGACAAAAAAAACGTTGTGGAAATCTATGTCTATACTTACTTTAACAAATACTTGACAATACCTCTGCATGGGAACACGAGGAAGTATTTTATTTCATTCATATTTAAACCCAATTGAACATATAACTCGCAGTGTTCTCTTTTTTTTATACTTATCAAAATATCATATAGTCTTCGGACCTCAGGATTCCTTTTTTTTTTTATTGCAGGAGGAATATTTTATTCAGTAAGTTAACTACTTTAAAATATTGTATATGTGAATACTAATTATCTTTCTATATCTAGTGTTCTGCTGAATTTATTGGTAACGTCGCTTCCTGGCTTCCATTTCACCACATAGGGTCGTTAAATATGTCCTCTTTTCGCCCGCCAGGCCGGCTATTACCAGTTCATCCCATAAGCATGCCGATGCTATGATTTTTTATATTTTCATCAATGTTAATTCAATAGACAACGCCCTATATATATATATACTTCTCTTATTCTCGGTTCTTCTCTGGTATACGTATTGTATTGTTGGTATATATACCTCTAATTGTCTATTCTGATCTCTACACTATGCTCTTGTGGCTTCTTCCGGTTTATCCTTCCATTTCATGACGTTTACAATATGCTTGTGCACTTTGGCTCTCTACTCTACTGATTGTTGTTATTTATACAATCATTATTATTTTCAATTATTCTCTTCACTTTTCTCAATTTCTTGAAAAATAACAGTAATTGTGTTTTAAAAAAAAAAATTGCATCCGTTTCCCAAGATTTCCATCTCAAAAGGTAACAAATAAAAAAAAAAAAAGACAGAAATGAAAATTTGTCAAAATCTATTTATTCAAAGCATTTACAGAAAAAAAAAAAGTGAGTTTCAGGTATATCTACATATATAATTGCTTTTTCTTTTTCTTTTTTTTTTTTTAAAAAAAAAAGCACATCTATGGATGAAACAAGATGTAAGGAGGAAAATTTTAACTAGAGATAGCCAAGCCAGCCATAGAGGCAGCAATCTTATTCTCCTTTTCAAGTTGTTGTTGCTGACGTTTCTTTTTCGAAGCCATGAAAACAGCGCGCATCTGAAAGTAATCCTTATGCAAACCACACTCTGATTTCTCCTTTCCTGCCCAGCGACCACTGCGTTCATCGTCTGAGAAGGAGGGCGCATTGGTAGAGTGCCAATCACCAATAGAGCGATAACCTTGATCAACCAATGCATTATAGGGCACTTCATTAGCACGTATGTAGCTCCATATTTTTTGAAAGTCCCAGAAGGCAAGAGGATTCAACTTGATGAGACCTGTGCTATCTACTTCAAGAATGGGGATATCGCTACGATCCCCCTTTTGACTTCTACGGCGACCTGTTATAATCGACTTGACTTGTAGTTCGTCATAGGCGCGTCTGGCGGGCTCAACCTTAACAAGGTAGTCATATGCATCTTCATCGGTCTCCCAGAGGCTTTTACCATATTCGCTTTCGAATTCATTGGATGTATCTACATTCATTGGTCTATATGTCTTTAGAGGAACATTGAAGGTGTCTTGACATTGTTTTGCTAAATCTAATGTTTCTTTAAAGTGGTAAAGTGTATCAAGGAAAATTAAAGAGACGAGATGAGACTGGTTACGATCGATGCTAATTTTGTTGATCATATCAAGTGTAGTAAGTCCTAACAAATTTTAACGTTAATATAGATATAATTGATGTCTATTTATTCTCAATTACCTGATAGACCAAAGGCTGTTGTCTGATAGAGATTTGGTAAATGATCAATAGCCCATTCAATTATTTCTTTGGGTTCAAGCGACATCAAATACTGATTGATTTCTTTCAAATAGGCTGGATTGCTTATTAGTTCTTGCCCAGATTTTATCTGTTTATCAAAGGCACCGGCAGAAACAGGCATGGTTTATTTATAATGTGTAGAAAGTTGTTTTTTAAAAAGAAGAAAGTGGTTCTTTAATGATTAAAAGAAAAATAAAATGAAATAATCTTTTACCACTCTTATTTATATAAGAAGGATATTACTAATGATTTTGAAGTTGCGTTATTTTATGAAATAGGTTTTGTCATGCTTGATGAGAAATAGCATAATGCGGAGATAAATTCCCCGGCCAATCAAGTCAAAATTAAATTGCGAAATCCAAATGTTTGCACTCGTCACTTTGCAAACAATCAAAATGATAGACTCTACCAATGCACTTCAATAAGAGGAAGAGAGTGGTTTTTCAAGCGAGTAATCTACGTTTATCCACATCACGTATTATCTAACCATCAACCTATGATCATGTGATCTCACCTAACGGTGAATCGTGTAGTTTTTTTTTCAAATTATTGAGAAAAGGTTGATGAGAAGAAAATTGAGTAAAAAAGAAGGTTAAGGTGACAGAGCTAAATGGGGATAAGTTCATAATACCACCCGATGAATAATAACACAAGGGGGTATGTTTAAGCATCTAAATGGATCCCATCCAGCATCAACTTTAATTGTCATACGCAAATTATCATCCACGCTCAAACGAAACGTTTACTTTACTAATGTAAAGAGGCGAAATTGAAAAATTGCAAAACTGCAAAACTGCGAAACTAAAAAAACTGTAAACTAAAAATGAATCCAACACGAGTCAAGTTGATTCAATTTCTTGAAAAGAAAAAAAAAAACCAGTACTTCCTCTTATAAACACCCTCTTCTTAGCTTTTCTTATTATCTTATTATTTATATTCATATACTTATCACCTTAATAAATATATATATTACAACCTAAGTTATCTGTTTTGTCTTAGTCCTGTCTTGTAAAAGTATTTATACTAGGCTGACCTCTTCAGAATATATTATCTGGCTTAAACCTGTACCAGATTCATGATAGAAGAACTGATAAAAAAAAATTGTTTTGTTTCAGAACGCAACTTGTTACGTCTCTAATTGGTATAAGCAAATTGTCAGAAAAGGCATTTTTAACATGAAAGATACTAAAACATGTCAAGCCCTATTTGTTTCTCTCTTTATCACACCCTTTATCTTGCTACTTTATTCTTTGCATCAGTAAAAGTATGTAATGGTTATCTGGCAGTGTGAAGAAGGGTAAAAGCAAAAGCAATAGTAACATAATGATTTTAGCTGTTGTATGTTTCCAGCCCTCGTATTCTATTATATGGAACTTGCTTTCCCTATTTGGTTCTATTTCAAAGGTAAGTAGTAGTTATTAATGAAAAATAATGAGGCTAACTCATAACATATTACTTTCTGCCGTCATTTATAAGTATGGTATTATATTATACAGTTTACTATTACTGGTATACATTCTTTTAGGTCGATCCTATCCAGCACATACGCCTGGAACTAGATCTAATAAGTGGGTGCGATTACCGCGAAGGTGGGACTTAAACGAACTCTCTGTAGCCACCTGGTAGGTAAACGTAGACTATCCGTTTTTCAAAGGCAGAAGAAAATGTCATGGGTTGACATATAAAAAACACACAAATGAAAAAGAGCATCTTCATTGTTCAGTGAGAGAGATGACTAAAACCAGCCATATTATTAAGTAAATTGTAGATGATCATGCAATAAATAAACAATTCTATTTGATAAAAGAGGGGATATTTAAGATTTTATGGTTCTGTAGTTTTTTTTTTTTTTTTTTGCTTTACGGAAAAAACAACATGAGAATGAAAAGGATTTATGCAGAAAAACAAGACAGTTTATGCTTATATGACATCTCCATGATCTTGATAAAAAAAAAAATAAAAAATAAAAAATAAAAAATAAAAAAAAAGACATGGGCAACTCTTTCTATATAACCAAAAAAGAGAGAGCGATAAGATCGGATCATTTGTTTTCTTTTTTCAGTACTGCTTTTCAAGGTAGTTTACATTAATAGCTAAGAACCATTTGCTAAATAGTGTAGAGTTGTGTACAAGAGTGAATAAGCACAAAAAATATTCTCATTTTGTAAAATTAGATAGCGTTGGGCTATAGGATTTGGTTTTTAGTTTTTCGTCGTACTTTTCTGCTTGTCAATATCAGTAAGTTGTTTACAGTTGCTTGATTTGGTTGACAATGCTAAAATCTTTTTCATTTTTGGCTTTCTGTAACACTTCAAAACATAATTATTTCCGTTCCTTGTAGCAATGGTTTAATTCACCATATCAAGTACTTGATGATGGTCTGGAAATGCTCTGTATTAAATTATTTCATTTCTGCTTTTGAAATCTAACTGTATTACTCAAGATAAAGAATTGGTTACTGCTTGAACGGATATAGATGAAGCGGAGCCAGATTGAAACTTGGTGTTTGTCAATAATTTTGGCTCTTACCTTGACCAATACGAAAACTAAGTCGGAACCGGTTGGTGGAAAGCGACTGGGAAACGATGGGGTTTGTTTCCGCTAAAATATCCAACTGAAACTCAGTTACTTCCTTGAATGCTTGATTTGATTATGTTGATTATTCGCTTGAGTTTCTGTGTATCATCTTGCAAAAAATAAAAATTAAAAAAATAACCTTTTGAGACGAATAAGATAAAATAAGAATATAATTCATTACTTGGAGCAACTCTACATATTTCAGGTCGTTCATTATATATTGCTGCCTTTCTTTCCCATCAAAGTACATATTTTATGTACTAGTTCAATGTTTCTACGAAGTTGTGACATCTTATATATAAGTGAAACTTAATTTTACAATATATTTCACATAATGTAATGAGATCCTAAATGTTCCAAATTTTTATTTACAAAAACTAAAAATTCCTCCTTTTCCGTATATGTTCGAATTCACTCTTAATAACTTTTATGAGTGGAAGTAAATCTATTTGGACTTTTATTAACATATCATATACAATCCTTTAATTTCTCGAATGGATATGAAAAAAAACTCCTCTACTAAAGCCTTCTGTACT
>MU622287.1:0-32396 GCA_025399235.1 Backusella circina FSU 941
TGGAGGAACCACATTTTGAGTTTATTTTGGAAAAAAATGAAAATTATATAACGCGTAAAAGTTTTGAAACCACCTTTTCTTGCATTTTGATATTCCACGTTATTTACAATGCATTTCTTTTCCACTTTTATTACCGATTAAAAGAAGAAAAAAAAAGAGAATCATTTTTACAAAAAGAAAAGATGGACAAAACACTTTAAATGTTTAGTCTATAAAAAAGAGTTTGTGGAAAGAATGAGAAGTTGACACCATTTTTGTTCTTCTCTCTAAAACAAGAGATATCACCCAACAATCAGTTGTATTAGTTTGATTATGATTTCATTATCGTGAATTTCCTATTAAGTTAGTATGCCCTTTTTTTGAAGAAAATCACATGAGCTCTTAAATGAAATATTGTAAAGAACTTCTTTTCAAGCAAAAGAATAAAAAGTTTAAATATACTCGAGTTGCTTCTTCTGGCTCTGTTTTATTGCCTTTTTTTTTTTTAAAAAAAAAAAAAGACGCTCTCTCCCTCTCTATCGGCGTTATTTCTCATAATCCTTACTTTTTTGGGTAAGCATCAAAATAGGGAGAGAGATATACATATATTGAACAACAATAATAATCAATTGAATTTGAATGAGAAAGAAAACTACCACCAAATAGCAAAATGTTTTTCAAGAGGGACTATATTGATGCTTTTTTGTTTTTTTTTTCACATGTATAACTGAAAAGTCCATGGTTACTTTTACCCATGTTTTTACTAGTGCATGAACCATCATTTTATTTTTGGCGGCAATACAGCATAAACAGTTGTATAGAGATCATGTATCGATCTGCTAAATCTTAAAAAAATGATCGTGTGTACCGATCATCTATTACATACGACTTGAAAGCAAAAGTGTACACACGTTGCCAAAAGGGATCTGCAAATATCAAAACTGCCTATATCAAGTTATTCATACTTGTAACCCCTCCCCCTCTTTAAATAAAAATCTGTAAATTCATTTAGTTATTTTTAGCAAGAGATTAAAATCGGGAGAGGGGGAAGATCATATCATTTGATGGAACCCATTCTTTTACGGAACTGAATTGAAACTGTCAACTTGTAATATAGCATACAAACAAAATAGAATGAAGACAGTTTATATTACAAGATGAACAAGATACAAATATATCGATTACAAATAACACTATATTTATACCTTTGCATCCAAAGGAAAACACAGTTTTTTTTCCCTTTTATACACTTTTTTTTTCCGAATGGGTTGTGTAAGTTCAAAAGACACTTCCTCTAACGATCAAGCCCTACGTAACAAGGCAATAGACACCCAAATAAAACAAGATCGCTTAAATTTAAAAAATGAAGTAAAACTACTTCTTTTAGGTATTTTATCACCTCGATATCATATATCAACAAGAATATTGAATGCATTTTTTTATATATATCAAAGGTGCTGGAGAATCCGGAAAGTCTACCATTATAAAACAAATGAAGCTCATTCATGAGGGAACCTATCTGAAAGAGGAGAAAGAAGCCTACAAGGAGATTGTCTTTTCAAACATTATACAGTCCATGCAGGTGATACTCGAGGCCATGGATACATTTGGTGTCAGCCTCAATCCTGAAAATGAACCGTACAAGGAAGCTGTGGAGGGACTCTCTATCAGAATAGAGGATGGTAGAATGCCGTCGGTGGAGGCCATTCGTACATTGTGGGGGGATCCCCACTTGCAATCTGTTTTTGATCAGAGTCATGATTATCAGCTGAATGATTCTGCAAAATAGTTAAAGTCTCAAAAAAGAAAAAATGATTCTTAAATTTAACCTCTTTTTTAATTATATATAGTTTCTTTGATTCGATTGATCGCATTGGCAGTCCCGATTATATCCCCACCGATCAAGACGTGCTGCGTGCCCGTGTCAAAACAACAGGTATCAGCGAAACCATATTCCATGTGGGTGAATTGACCTATCGCATGTATGATGTGGGTGGTCAGCGATCCGAACGAAAGAAATGGATCCATTGCTTTGAGAATGTCATGGCGGTGATCTTTATGGTGGCAATATCCGAATATGACCAAGTGTTGATCGAAGATGAAAGTGTGGTAACAACAGTTTTCATTGTTTTTTTTGTAAACGTTTCACCAAAAAAATACTATATATAGAATAGAATGGAAGAAGCATTAGCCCTCTTTGACTCTATCTGTAACTCGGTTTGGTTTAAAAATACATCCATGATTCTATTTCTAAACAAGATTGATATCTTTAAAGACAAGCTAACACGGTTCCCCCTCCATGAGAGTATCCCCGAATACAATGGACCCAATACGTATGAGGCTGCTTCGGAGTACATCATGGAACGGTTTTTGGGATTGAATAAGTCCAAGGAAAAGCAAATTTATACCCATTTTACCTGTGCGACGGACACAAATCAAATAAGGTTTGTCATGACTGCCGTCAATGATATCATTATTCAGCATAGTCTACGTGATGTTGGGCTGTTGTAATGGTAGAAGCTCTCTCTCTTTCTTGAAAATCTATACATGGAGTCTCGAGAATAAATAGAAGGTACAACCCACAAACACACACTCCTGAACTCATTTTACTTTTTTTTTTTCTCTCTCTAATATATAATGCTTCTAATGTATTTTTTTTTTTTACACACACTCTTTCTCTCTTTTTGTTTCAAGTAATTTGACAATCGTTTTAATAATTAGTAAATAAATAGATTGGATAATCACTAATTATATATTTGTATAATCGTTGTTTCATCTATACAAACATTAGTATACGCATTTTGATATAGGTTATTTTTTTGTTTCAAGCCTCACTCCAAAAATTAAAATAGAAAAAGAATTACGTGCGATGGAGAGATAGACATGCACAAAGGAAAAAAAAAAAAAGACTAGCCAAAAATAGAAAAACGTTTATGGTATATATTATTCATCATCTGGTCCTGCTAATCTTCTCTCCTTTTCATTCATCTTTTTTTTTTTCTTGTTGTTTACTTTATCATCCTTTTTTTTTTTAAATAATAATAATAATGGCGGAAAGATTTGCAAAGAATAAGATGCTTATTATGGTTTTAGCATCCATATTTTTGTTATCGCTTCTCGTACTCTTATCAAATCTTATACCAAACCAATCAAGAGCGCTATGGGGAAATAAACAAGACATATCACAACAACAAGACCCCGAGCAACTAAACCATCTCCCAGAGGAGGATATTCCAGAAGAAGAGAACCTGGTCACCGTCAATACAGCTCCACTCAGTAAAGACAATTGGAAACCAAAGACATGGGGTCGTCTCGAGCCAGACATGACAGATATCATTGAACGTAATACCAGACGCTACAAAAAGGACAAGGTGCTCCTCACCGCCGTCTCCAACGGCGGTATGTCAGACTATACCCTCAACTGGATCGCCTCCCTCAAAAGATGCAAGCTCGACGACAAGTTTATCGTCTTTGCCATCGATCAAGGCATGGTCGACACCATGACAGAGGCAGGCTATCGCAACCACGTTGTGCTCATCCCCGAGACCTGGTTTCATAAGCAACTCTCTGGCGACTTCCAAGCCTGGCTCTCTGACGGCTACACGCCCATCACCCACGCCAAATCCCTTGTCGTCGAGCGTCTTCTCTATGCCGACATTACGGTCTGGTTCTCAGATGTCGATATTGTGTTTCGCTCCCCACACCTCTATGACTATCTCATGCTCAAACTGAACGCCCGCAAGACCGAGGTGCTCTTTAGCCAGGAGACCGAACAAGACTTTATCAACTCTGGCTTTTACGTAATGCGACCCACTCTGACAAACAAGCGTATCTTGGCATCGTCTATTTATATCCAGGATCACGAACCTCAAGTAACACAGCAACGCGCCATGATTCGTATCTTGCAAGACGAGAATCGGGATTATCATACCAGCCCCATTGCGCTGCTGGATCTGATGCTCTTCCCGCATGGACGGCTGTATTTTGATCAGGGTGTGCCTACAAAATATGATTTAGAGCCCATGATAGTCCATGCGAATTATCGGAAGGGGGATAGAAAGAGAGAGGATCTTAAAAAGTTTGGTTTATGGTATATTTAATAATAATAATAATAATAATAAAAAAAAATAGATCCCTCCCCCCACAAGTTGAGTCTTGATTCTGGTCTTGAATAAGTTGAGACTTTAAATTTTTTTGTTTTATTAAAGTAACGCAGAATCTGTGATGACTTTAGTTAATGATTTTTGATACGCGGATTACCACTTTAGAAGTAGCTCGCATTATTGTTTATTAACTCCTTCTCACTAACTTCTAGATGAATCCTATATTTATGTCTTGGGGACCACAAAGCCTCTTTTCATAAAATGCTAATAAGCCGGTTTTGCTGAATATGCGCTGAGATTATGCAAGTTGGATGATGAAACGACTTTGGCATTGGACATTTCCATTATTATTCTTACAAAAATAAAATGAAAAGTAGAAGTAGAATGGGAGAGCAGTTGTATATGTATGAATATTTTAAACTCATACGCAAAATAGACAATCTATAAATGTCATATTATCTATTAAATTGATTGCTATTCTCGAATAATGGGATGTGCATAATTCTTTGGAATGTTTCTATGTTTGTTATTTGAAAACGTGTCAGTTGATAAAAGGATTAAAGTCAAATGAGAGGGGTTTGTGTAAATAATATGAAATAAAAACGATCTCTTTGGTTTTTGAGTAAAAAAAAAAATCACAAGTTCCTGAGTTCGATTTATTTGGTATATATTTGTCGAACAAAATTAAACCTTTTTCTTTCTTTCTTTTAAATATACAAATACAAAAAAATGCAACGTGCATCTTCTCCATCTCTAAAACCACTTTTAGATGAAGAAGCTGATCTATCCGTCAGTTCATCTCCACAATCCTGGGACCAATTACGAAAGGAAGCGAGACAATTGGAAAATGAAATCGAGTTGAAATTGGCTTCATTGTCCAAGAGTGGACAGTCACCAGCAACAATGAACAGCTCTGGACAGGAATTAGAAGCAGAGGAGCTATTAAAGAAGGTATGGAAGAGGAAGGTATAAGGAAAAATAAAAGGCTCATCAGTTAGTATATATTAGTTACAATATGTTATTACGGGGATGGGAGATTACATCGATAGACCCAGTGCAACCCCTACTAATCCCTCCATGATTCATCTATTAAGCAGACACAAGGATATATTATATGATTATACCAAGGAGTTTCGAAAAGTCAAAGTATAAATCATGAACCTTTTATTATTAGTAGTAAATGACACTGATATATCATATTTGTACTCTATTTAGGCTAATATAAAGGCAGCAAGAGATAAAGCTAATTTAATGAACCAAGTACAAGATGAAATTCAATCATTTAAAACAGGAAACAGAGATAATGCAGATTATTACTTGACAGAGCGAAATAGAGTAGAGGGCTCACATCGAATGACTGATATGATTTTAGAGTAAATAATAATAATAAGGATAAAGGGTGAAATCATAGAATTTAGACTAATGTATAATAAAGACAAGCCTATGCTACCCGCCAAGAAGTATCTCGTCAAGGTCGTATTGTTCATAGTGTAAATCAAAGAGTAGGAGGTGTTATAAGTAAGTATATTATATAGAGAAGTGCTTATCAGATATTAACCATAATCATAAGGTCATATTCCTGGCATAAACAACTTGATATCACGTATAAATACAAGAAGACAGCGAGATACATTAATTATGGCTGGTGTTATTTCTACGTGCAGCATTTTAATTATTCTTTATTGGTTAAGAACATAAATAATAGTAATAAATGGGAAAGTATATACTTGTTTATGTGCTAAATGAAATACAACTGGGAATCATTATGATACTCTTAAAATCGGAAGTAAAAAAAAAAAAGACAGTCTCTCTCTCTCTCTCTCTCTATATATATATTTTAATCCATCCGTAATCATGGATGGTCTATCTGTTCTTTTTATTAATTTCATTATCCATTCAAGCAGGTCAAGATGGAGAACCCTCATTTCATAGCCAATGCCATTCAGTTTATAAGCTCAACAGTCACCAAGAACTCAATTACGCTTCAACCAAAGCAACCTTGGCAGCCAAGTGTTGTGGCATTATCAAAATTTGTACAGGAATGGGTTGCCTGCTTCAACCATAACTTTACAGTGTTTTACCGGGACCATGAGTGTAAGACATCTGATCCACAGTTTGCTATATCAATGTCAAAAATGACAGTGAGAGAATACCTAAAGGATGTTAGATACGATAGACAATTATTCCCGCGTATTCCAGGTGATCTACTGGATTCAGTTGAATTATTAGTGTATTTTCCACCAGAGTATACACTTAACGCATTGGAAATGGATATAAAGGATTATTCTGTAAATTCATCCTATTGCAGTAGTGGATTCCTATTATTATGTATTTATTTTATTTTATTTTTTAGATGCTTCAAGACGATAAGTTAGCGAAAACGATAAATACCATAGGACAAGGATTGGGTAGTTTTTTGCACAGAAACTTTCCTGATTATTATTTCGAGATATTACCCATCGGGTAAGGAATATCTACATATATATGCACCAAAATAAAAATGGTGCTTATTTTCAAACCTGTTTAGATCAAGGTCATATGGCGCCTATTCAACATCAACAGACTTTAACTTTTGCGTTATAATGGATGATCCAGATCTCGATTGGATTGCACAGAATGAGGACAGCATTAGACATTCACAATTCTTACAACCTGCAGAATCCGATCATATAGCACTATTACTATCAAAAGACCCTTCATTCAAAAAGGGTAGTTATGATGACAGCTTTAATACATTACGATACCATGACCCAATAGGACATGTGGAGTTTGTGTTTAATAAGAAAGTGTATACAGAGAGCACAGAGCTGATTATGCATTATATTGGATTGGATGATCGTGTGGGTCAGTTAATATCAGTGGTAAGGAACTTTGTTCAACTTCGAAATGTGACAAAAGGTAAGAAAGAGAGAAATAAGGAGAGAAAGACACCCACCAATGCTATTTTTTTTTTTCCATAGGTGGTTTACACGGTGCAGGATTCTATCAGTATTGTATAATGGTATTGGCCTATCTCCAACAGTTGGATCCACCCATCATCCCCAATCTTCAGCACCTTGGATTCGGTAACACGGACTGTTGTAGAGTGCCTAATTGCAGAACAAATAGAAAGTATTGGGATGTCGCATTAAGTCACAAGGTCTATGTGGGTGGCGCGCCCTATTACCATACATGCGTGACAAAGGATATTACAATGCCAGAGACAAGGAATTATGTACAGCAAGATGGTAAAGGAGGTTATTACTGGAATTCAAGCAACAATGCAAAGATCAGTGAACTGTTATTGGGTTTCTTTTATTATTATGGCTACGAATTCAACTTTAAAAGGAATGGTGTGTCATTAAAGAATGGTGGCGTTGTAGCAAAGAACAATAATACAGTGTATTTCTATATTGAGGACCCATTTCTAACTGGTGTCAATGTGGCGTGAGTCATTTAAAGTAGAGTAATATATATACTAAAATCATTATTCCATCTTAGTGACCCCAACAAAATAGCTCGTGGCATCAGTTTCTTCCTTGGTGCATTCATTATTATGTATAACGAAGAACTGAGCTTTTCAGAGACTCTGAGATACGGCGGACTCTTAAAGATACCCGAAATAAAGCGACTTCGAACAACAAAGGTGCCCTATCAGCCCCTTACAAGACAATTTCTCCCACCTGCTACTGCCATCTCTTTCTTACTCATAGGCCTCAGCCGCACCGACGATCACAAGTGCCAGTGCGATGTCATCACGGCACATTACAAATATTTGGGTTGTATTCTGCATATTGAAGTATTGGATAGTACCACAAAACGCATTTATCTTGAACTGCGAAACTCTTTCAATGGAAGAGAGTTAGCGCTACCGACACCCATCAAATTGAACAAAAAGATTGTACATGTTGCTAAATTGTATGGATTTACTGTCCGCAATTGATACATTTCTTTACATAAACTAAAAATCCATTCTACATGAAGCATCTTGTAAATGGAATGTTGAGATTCATAATAAGGGGGTGAAAAACGATATTTATATACAAGGAGGGAGAAAATGCGTATACGAATTCATATTAATAATTGGAAAAAGCAGATCCACTCTCACACTCTTTTGTTTATTTTTATTTTTGATGTGTACAATGTAAACCTTAATAGACTTTGCTTAGTGTGTGTGTGTGTGTATTTTTTTTTCTCATTAAGTAATTAAGGGGGGGAAGAGATAATAAAAAGGGGGCGGATCATACATATTTTTGTTTGTTTATTATTATTACATATATTTAAAAAAAAAAAATGACATTAATAAGATCGGTCAAAGATTATGCAAAAAGACATCAGCAAGGCCTCACAATGACAGCTGTTGTTGTTGGTGGTACGCTTCTGGCAGGTCAGTATGCTGCTTACAAGTGGAGAGAGGCACAGCAAGAAGCCACTGCAGAGAGATTAGCAAAAGAAAAGTAAAAAAAAAAAAAAAAAGACTCCCAAAAAAAAATACCGTATATTTATTTTTAAAAAAAATAGTTTAAAACGACGTTTTCAGCAAAATCAAAAGGATTGTATCTTTACAGTCAAGATGCTATTAAATACATTGGGAGAGGAGGTATTGGAGGAATTTGATGTGGAAACGGCGTGGAGAAGGCTTCAAACATCCAGGACATTGGAAAGGGGTAGATCTATGGAGAGTTCTATAGAGAGTTTGGATAGTGCGAGTATATCATCGGCAGATGATGCGCTGTTACCGATGGGGGTATTGAATAAGAAAGAAAAGCAATTGATTTGGGAGGAGATAAAGATAAAAAGTAAAAAGTTTATATATATACTGTGTATTTTTCTTATTATTAAAAAAAAAACGCGTTAGGTTTTACACGAGCACTAACATGTATTTATTCCGCTACACTGCTTACACTACTAACTCATATCCAAGTCAACTTGTTGGGTCGGTTTACGTATATATGGTCGGTGTCGACACTGGATCTATCAGAGACGGGGATTCGATTTCAGCAGGAACGGAATGAGAGCGTGCCACACTTGGGGTTTTTGGATCCTCAGACGGAGCGTATGTTTTTAAGTGCAAGTTGGTGGCTGGTCCATCATGGATGGAAGGGGATTGCTGAGAAAGTACAGGAAGCGGTGGAGGAAATTGTGACAAGGTAATTTATATAGATAGCGTATATATACAGAGAGTGGAAGTGTTCGATGCTTATATATATTAGTATACCATTAAAGAGTACCTTAAATTATCAAGAAGCTGATGCATTGATTCAACGGCTTCGAAATCGCATTGAATATAGAAAGGATGCAAAGCCAACAAGGTACAATGATATATATATATATCTGTATTACATTCATATTCAATTTTAATACATAAAATAGTTATAGATCATGGATGTTGCCAGATTCAAAGTTGGAAGAGATTGAATTTATGCGTGGGGCAGGGTTTGGAGATGACTATTCTTATAATCATTCTGCTACTATTTCACTTTCAAAATTATTGAATGAGACACGAGACTTTATTGATAGGTGTGTGTGTGTGTGTGTGTGTGTATGTGAGAGAGAGAGAGAGAGAGAGAGAGAGAGAGAGAGAATTCATTTATTTATTTTGACCTTTATGCCTAGTCCTGATTTCCAGGACGTGCTTAGATCATGTCTAGATGAACAATTTGAGGTTTTTGATCGACACGTCTTTTTCAATATGCTAATGCCTCTACCCTCAACTGTCGAACAAGGGATCGGAGAGGGAAGGAAATCAACATTTGCTAACTTATTACCGAATATTAGTAGACAGGCACATTCTGTCGTTTCTGGAAATGAGTATCTCGATGTAAACTATCTTGCAGCTAATTAAAAAAAAAAAAAAAAAAGACTAATGCCTATATACATTTGATATCTATAGACATTTTCGTACATCAAAGAATTACAAGCCTTTTCAGCTCTTATTTACACACAATATGGTGATATATTATGATTGAATATTTGTATTTTTTTTTCAAATCGAGTGGTTTAAAATAAAATGTTTACTTTTTTTTTAATCATCCAAAACATTCGTAAGGAATGAAGATATACAGGTTAGAAATAGTAAAATGATAAAAGCAATGTATATATATATGTATAAAAACGGTATATAAACGCTTATATCACTTAATTCTTTTCTTTCCTTTTGTTTTTTTTTTGTTATTATTTCAAGATGAAATTCCTTTATATCAGTACGCTCGCTGTTCTTTTCGCTACGCTCAGTTCTGCTCAAGACATTGTCAACGGTGTGGATGAAGTATCTCAAGTCACTGACGCAGCAGCAGCTATAGAATCATATGAAGATTTAGAGACTGTTGATAACATTAGTATTTCAGTAGTAAATGGTGAGGATGGTAGCTTTGGTATTGTTAAACATGGTGGAGATGATTTGGTCCGTGTCATAAAGACAAAGAGTGGACATTTGACAACAGAGTATTTTACTGTTATCAATGTCGATGTTAAGTCCAAGTCAGAAGGTAAGGTTTAAATAAACGTGTGTATGCAATGTTTATTCTTTTTTTAAAAATAAATAAATAAAATAAAATGGTACATATAGACAATCAAAGCGATGAGGAAGCTTCTGCTAGAAACGAAGAAGTCTTTGAAAAATATTTCGCTGGCTTGGAAGAACTCGATTTTGAAGATCTCAATTAATTATATCTCTTTGAAGAAAAAGAAGATATTTTAACTTAAACAGAAGTAATATTTGTATTAAAGCTTTATCATACCCCAATAGTTTATAGTTGATTACTGGAATGAGATTTAGAAAAAAAGAAGAAGAAAAAAAACGCTCTAATAAAATACATATTTTAATTTATGAAAACAAATAAATAAACACATAACCAACTTTTTAGTAATGGATGTGAAGTTTGGGGTTTGAAAGAGATGAATATATTTCTTTGTTTATTTCCTTATCTTGATTTATAATGATCCGAGAACAACATTATAGTTTGATCCAAAAACGAGAATGTTTTTCTTAAAAAAAAGAAAACCTTAAATCAAAACAAATCACGATTGACATATTTAAAGATCTATCATTGGAATCTGGATTCAACCAAGATCTTTATTTGTACATTTTAATCTAGATATTCGCTTACGGACGAGAATTGTATAAATGCCATCATCATTCAAGACGGAATTATCCAGAAACAGAGCCGTTTTAATAGTATTATTATTATCTTTAAATTTTAATATGAGGAAATTAGCTTACCAATAAACATAAGAGAAATACCATATTTATCCCGAGAACAACCATTTTGGCGTTTCCAAAAAGTGACAAATCCGCAATCCTGTTTTTTTCGGAAGATAAATAGTCCGGTGATGATGGACATACACTTCATTAAGTATATCTTGACCTTTATTAATACATACATCAGGTGCTGCCAAGCAAAAAAAAAAAAAAAAAAAATCATTGAGATGTAATAAAAAAAGTGGGCAGGCGTATATGTAAACGGATGCTAGATATCCTTCCAAAAATATGACTAGATGCATGATCTAAACCACAATAGAGAACTCTTTTTTTTTTTAGGTGATGGAAGAGGAACAATAAAAAAAGACTCTTTTAACAACAGGTATCAAATTTATATTTCAGTGTTTTGCAAAGAGAGACCTATATGTTTACTTCTTACGTAAATATCCTCTCAGTATTACAAAGTATAGAAAGTTTTTTTTTTTTTTTCAATAGTGGAATAATGCAACATTTGCGATACCCGTGTTGGAACGTGATATATGAAAAGAAAAATACTGCTATAAACTACTGGCCAGCTTAAGGTATGAATATGCACTGAGAATATATTGACATTTTATCAATGTAGTATTATTTTAGTGTTTTTTTTTTGAAGGTCACCATACAACTTACATATGTACTTTGGTTTTAAAATTTAGCTTTTGGCTAAACACTATAGATGATGTCTACTTTTTTTATTATTTATTTATGCACTTTTTGTTTTGTATTGTATTGTAAACAAATGTACAATACCGTGCACGTGAAGGGATGATCTTTATTTTCAGTGACGATCTGTTTGATATTTTGACTTGAAGACATCAGGTAGTTTATTTTTATAGTATATTGTGACATTCGAACAAACATAAAGGTAACGTATTCAATATTATTTTGTTCTGGTAATCCCTATATAGATATCTTATTAAATAGTACGCGTATTTCCAAAGAATATTCATACCACGTTCTGTGCTTTATAGATATATCATTCTTGGAAGTGCTTTATCTGACCTTTTTTCTTACTCTATCACATAATGGGAAGTTCTGAGATCGATAAAATCTATTAAAAAAAAAAGAGGTTTTTGTCGAACAGCGTTTGTATTTTTATTAATGAGATAAAAAGTCTTTTCTTTTCTTTCCTTTTTACTTTTTTAAAGACAATGTTCAAACCGCTTGTGTTTGAATTATTGAACTTACTAATCTAAAGATTCATCTTAAAAGATCATTATGCACAGAAAAACAAAAAATAAAAAGGAGAGAGCCCATCCAAAAACTAGGTTTTTTTTTTTGTTTTTTTTACAAAACAGAGTTCTGTTAGTATCTTGAATATGTATTGTAATTAGCTAATTAGTTATTTGGGTTAGTAAATAAATAGAAGGTCGTGTATAAGAAAATTTTTGCTATGATTTCGTTACCTTTTTATGGAATTAAGTAATTGAATCTAACGTAGTAGTCGATCGAATCACTGGAAGTAAATAAGAGGAGTAAGAGAAGATCTAGCTTTCTAGTTTAAATTAAAATGATAAAAAATCTTTTTTTTTTCTACTTTCGTTATATTTATATCAGTATTTCTTCTTCTTTTTACATATAAATCTGTGTCTTGCTATTGCTATAATAAAATATTACAATTACTTGTTAAATAGAGTAGATGCGTATTGATGTTTCTCATATTTCAAAACGGGTAATGAATTACGGAGTTGGTATGTTGGCTTTGGAGAGGGCTAGCTCTTCTCTTAATTACATTCAGCCATTCGACTGATCTACTAAATGCGAAATGTTTACTCTATTTTGTGAAATAATGATCGTTGGGCCAGAGTAAAATGTGGAGTGTGCTATAGAACAACTGAATATAACCATTGAAATTATTGCTAGGAGAGGTATTTCTCTTCGTTTTGCGAACACATTATTTTCTAATAAACTATTTTTAAGCAATCAAGATGGTGAGTGTGTTTAGGATAATGTCATGATATTTATGATCATCAACCACAATGTTGCATTTAACTAATTAAATAGAGTTTAGCGAAAACACCTTGACAGGTTATCTCGTTTTAGATTTGAGCCATGGCTGTATGTTTTGAAGGAGAATCTAACTATAATGATTTATACAAATCTTCCTTATTTCTAATATAAAGAACATAATAGATCATTACAAATAAAGATGGCCTAGAGTATTACAAAATGAACATACTATGAGTGTTCACTATCTCTATAATACACTTTAATCACTAGGCTTATTTATTGTTGTTGGCGATATCATTGTACTATTCCGTGATGTTTTGCAAATCGAACAAATAAAAAATAATGAGATTTTTTTTTTTCTAAACCATAATAGATATTTATCACCAGATAAATTAAATCAAATACCCAGTCTAAATATTTACTTAACATCACAGAGATTATATATACATCATACGTAATTTTAGACTTGAAAAAAAAAAGCTGATCCTTTTCATAAACATGACATTGTTATTAAATAGAGATAGAAAAACGAAAAGATAATATATAGTTTATAACAGTGAATCTTTATTAGATGTTTTATCAAATAAAACATTGGGATTTACTGATTTATCCCTTAATAAATAAAAATAATGATTAATACTCCAATGCTTGAAAAGGAGGATGGATCGCTATATATGTCTTCACGCCGATAATTTATATATGTAAGTTGGTTCCGAGATGCTTTTATACGCTTGCAGCATAATCACTCTACTCTGCTACATTTTCTTCTATCTATTTTACCAGGAGTATAAATATTTATATATATAAATACATGTATACTTGGAACACACATCTTTAGCTCATCTTATTTTCAGTAGAGAGTGATAAATCAACATGTAATCATAGTAATAGCTTAGCTTTTTTTTTGATGGATATTCTATTTCTACATTCATTTATTGACAAATATATCAGTTTAGCAATAATGCATCGTTGGATCCATTCTGCTTTTTATTTTGCTTTAGTTTGCAAGTAGGAGGCAGATAGAGGAGATCAAGGTGTAAGGAGGCAAACACCTCCTTTCACTTTCTTTTTTTTTTGGTTACTTTTGGATCAACAAAAAAAAAAAGGAGAGGGGGTAAGAAGATCAAGGAAAATCTATTGGCAGCAAATCATTTAGCAGCGTTCGAGAACACAAATATAATATAATAAAAAACAGGTAGTAAAAAAAAAAAAAAAAAAGATAAAAATAAAGATCGACCTAAAAATGGATTTTTTTTTAAGCATCTGATTTACTCTTGCATATTTAAAAGAAAGTACGCATATAGTCTGTTTTTCAAAAAGAAAATAGAAGTTTATGTAGGGTGAATTCAAAAAAAAAAGTTGTGTATTTTTTTTAATTATAAAATAAGGCATTTCTTTTCCTTGTTCTTCTCTTCTTTTTTTTTTTCTTCCATTATCCAAACACATAACATATATACAATGAAGTCCCAACAGCTTTTCGTCTTGATTGCTATTCTTGCTATCGTCTCTAAGAACTCACTTGTTAGTGCTGGTAAAGTTAGATTTTATTGTTATTCATTCTATCCGAGAAATATTTATTTATTTTTATTATATATATATATAAAAAGCCGAAATGACTGGAGCCAGTGAAAAAGAAGGTGAAAAATCTGTCAAAGACTCAGGTAACGCAGTTGCTGCAGCAGAACCTACCTCTGCCGCATCTGGTGCTGCCGCATCTGTGACTTCCTCTCTCATGGGTGATGTTGCCGCTGCAACCTCAGGTTTAGCCTCTTCTGGTGCAGCTGCTCTCCCCTCTGGTGCCGTCAGTAGTGCCGCATCTGCAATCTCTGGTGCTGTATCTGCTGCCACTGGTTTACCATCTGCTGCTGCTAGTGCAGCTTCATCATTCGGTGCTGGTGGTAAGTTTAAGAGAGAGAGAAATAAAATGAGAGTTATATATATATTAATAATACATGTCATTCTAGTTTCTGCTGCCGTCCCCTCTGCTATTGGTTCCGGTCTTGGTTCAGCTAGCCGTGCCATCTCTGGCGCTGTTCCTTCTGCATCCATGTCTGTTGCTAGACCATATGCTGGACCTAGCGTTATCAGTGCCGCTAACCAACTTCAATTCTCTTTTGCTGCTGGTTTACTAGGACTTTTCGTCTTCTACTTTGCTACTCTTTAAACAAACAGACAAAAAATATAGTTTATAGTTTATACTTTTAGTTTTACATTATTCATTCAATAAATAGTCTATCTATATATTTCTCATACATGCACACATATAAAACTAAAGTCTATTTGCATATTTGAATTTTTCTTTTCTTATCATTATGATCGTTGTGTTGCGTAATTAAAATAATATTGAATTGACAGGTTATTTTAAACATGATTGACCTTCATCAAGTTATTTTTAAAAGCATCATTTTATATTTATAAAAATAGCAACGATGGAATATCTTGATTTATTCAACTACTGGTATAAAACAACATCAATGTTTATTGAAATATTGGTAATCTGTCTTTTTTTTTTTTTGTCAGTGAGATCTAAAATAAAGGATCCTCTTTGTTCTAGATTACTTTTTGAGTGTGTTTATGTGTGCGTTTTTTCAAAAAAAAGAAGGGGGCAATAGTTTTATTTTTAGATTTAGTCAAGTATAGATAAGCATTGGATATTATAGTAATCAAAGTTTGAACCGTGTTAAATGAAGTCTATTATGCAATTTATTCGCTTGGTAATATAGAATGCTTTTACATTTATTGAAATAAATATAAAAAACGTGGTCGAAAAAACACGGTCGAGAACTTGTAATATTATGCACACAAAATGCAATTACATAGATTAGATATATATAATTACGTTGATTATATTAACAAGGATTCTATCTGTACAACTATACATGTTTTGAGGAGTGATTTGTTCCGAAAAGAAAAGAGAAAAGCATATAATTTCTTAATGTATCATATATTTTATAACGTGTTCCAATTAATGGGCACCAACTACACCATCCTTTTCATTACGGGTTTGCTGTATAACAACTGTATAGAGCTAGGTTACATACTGATTCTACATTATTCTTTTTATTAATAATAATAATAATACATATGGATTACTTTTTAGAAGGTTACAAAAGTCAATAGAATTTATTGTTGTACTTCAGAGATTAAGAAGGTCATTTGCTCTGCTGCTTCTGACAATCTAGCATCTTGTTCAGTGCCACCCCCAAAATGCCCCTTATCCAGATCCATTTTCAATAATGATTTACTATTTGTATAACCTGGAGGAGTGAAATAGCGAAGACCAGCTATATATTTTAGAGGTTGCCAATAGGCAACACGCTGATCCTTCATACCACCCGTAATGAAAAGGGACGGTATGCGCTCGTTCTTCTCAAAAAGATCGGCAGATAAGTTTTCATAAGGCGAGTAATGTTTTATCAAATCGTACGCCTTTGAATTCTCAGTAGGATTTCCCCATTCAGGATACTCAACCTGCGTTAATGGGAGGTCTGGATTTAGCATCGACGAAAGGGGATCGACAAAAGGGACTCGTAGTATGAGCGCTTTAAAAAGGTCTGGTCTCATATGTACCATACCGCCCACTAAAAGTCCGCCGGCACTTGTACCCATCGCTGCCAAATACTTTGAAGAGGTTACCTTTGAATCAATCAAGTGTTCAGCTACTGATATAAAGTCCTTGAAACTGTTCATTTTTTTATCGAGTTTACCGTCCTCATACCATTGTTTACCCAGTTCGCCTCCTCCTCTATTGATATTCAACCCCCCCGAAAATAAATCAGTAAAAAAAATAAAAAAAGTAAAAAAAAGAAAAGATCATTAGCATTTATTTTTCCAATTACAACATCTAGGTACACTATTCTTTTTTTTTTTTTTTTTTTTTTTTTTTTTTTTTTTTTTTTTTTACTTTACCTCACATGAGCTAATGCGATAACCCAACCTCTTTCCAGGAGAGGGAAGTGTTCTATACGGAAATCTGCATCCGTAGATACTCCGTAAGCTCCATAAGAGCGCATTAAAACAGGATTTCTAAAATAATAACCAATAACTCTAAATTCCTTTTTTCCTATTCCTTTTTTTTATTAGCACTTACCTTCCATTGAATTCAATTCCTTTTTTATGTATCAATGTCACCGGTATATCCTTTTGATCGTGTGATTTAGCGTGAATTTGACTACAAGTAAACTTTGACCTATCAAATTCTATTGAAAGAAAGGTGCTTAGATAGCGTTATACAACTAAATGTATATAATATCTAATCATTACTTTTAATGGTTTGAATTCTGACTGGTGTTAATTGACGTGAGGACATGTTGTATTCGTATGTTGATTCATGAATAAACGGTGATACAATTGAAAATCGAAAAGTGTCTGTATTAAAGTTCTTGGGATCACTTCATGAATAAGGCTGGTCCGATTCATTTTTATGTAAAAAAAGAAAAGAAAAAAAAANATTTTTATCTTCATGAATAAGGCTGGTCCGATTCATTTTTATGTAAAAAAAGAAAAGAAAAAAAAAGACTTACTAAATTCGTTCCAGGATGAAGAACACAAAATTTCTCTGGTAAATCAACGTTATGTAGCGTATTGTTTGTTAAATCATGACAGAGTATCATTGGTAAACCATCTTGTCGACCATAAACAACAATATGATTCTGAAACAAGTCTACGTCTTCAATTTTTTCGGTTGGTTTCATAGTAATAAGATCCTTCCACTCTGTGAGCGCATTATCTGGTGCTGTTACCAACTTGAAATTCTCAGCACCAGCATTTGTTAAAATGAAAAAGTTGTTCTAAGGTATATAAAAACAATTATTTTTTTTTCTCTCATATGGGGGTGGAAGGTTTTTTTTCGAAATACCATACATTATGATGATCCACATAGTATTCTACACCAGGAACTCTAGGTTTAATAAGCCTTATTTTGGGTAGAGTCCCACTACTGTAATCATGATCTGTGTGAATAACTCGGGCTTCAGACGATGAGAGAGAATTTGCATTGATGACTACGTATTTCTACTCTTGCAAAAATTTTCATTAGTACTTTAGTGATGACATCTTTCTAAACAAGAAAATAACACTTTACTCCGTCCTTTGAACTTGTAATGTCAACAAAAACAGTATCGTCCAATTCCTCATAAACAAGGACATCCTTTTCCTGATCGGTACCTATCACATGAGCGTATACCTAACACACAATCCTCAGCCATTGTTCTAAACATCATTGTTTTACTGTCTAAATAAAGATGGACACTAACCTGAAATGGTCTTAGTTGTGCATTGGGCACCGTATAGTAAACAGTTTGATCATTAGCCCAAACAAAATTGAAAACATTTTGAAGCACTTCATTCTAAATACATAATTAACTATGTAATAACAGCACGATGGATTGTATATATATATAACTACCTCCCAGTAATCTCTATTATCCAAATCCTTAAAATGGAGCTCTCCATATTCCATTCCTTCCCTCTCAGTATTGTATGCGAATATACTGTGATTAGGTGATAATAAAACTTTACGGATAGTCATATTCATTGATCTTAAAAATCCGGAATTTAATAATACTTGCTGTATATATATATTTACATTTTTGGGTTATTCAAGTTGCATAGAGTTTAAGCAGATTTCTTTTCTTTTTTTCTTTTTTTTTTACCTCTGGTGCGTCTCTTCCTTCACCCAGTTTTTTTCTCAAATATACCATACCATAAGACGAAGTAGTTGAATAATATTCATAACCTTTTTCCACAGTTTTTAATGATGGTAATACGTTTGGAGTGTATAATCGTCTTTTCATCTCTTGTAACACTACTTTATGCAGAAATTTATGCTTTCTCAATTCTTGACGTGTAAACCTTTTTTTACGAGATATTATTATTCATTGTCTTGTTATATATTATATATTAACGTTACTGATTCTCTGACTGTATATATGCACCTAGATTCTTAGAAAGTAATAAAAGCATATCAAAATATAACCATTCGTCATAACAATAACTACAAAGTAGTTACCTGGTCTGAAGTATTTTCCATCCAAGAAAACAAATCCTGCCTCTTCCGATCATGATGTAATTGGATATCACTGACTCCTTTTGGTTTAGGTAATTTAGCTGAACTACTAAAAATAACAATACTGATGAACCTTTTCCGTACAATAAATAAATTATTACCTTTTTAAAAAATTGAAAAAATAGCGTTTCTGTGCAAAATATATCACGCTACTTGTGAAATAAGCTTTAATAAAACAGTTCTTCTGCTTGTTTCGAACAATAACCTTTTGTTTCCAACATGCCGTGACACGATGAGCATAATAGTAAAAGCAAAAAAAAAAGGAAAAAAGGAACAAGTAGATTCCGGGGGTGAGAGAGAACTATAAAAAGTAAAAATGATTCAAAGTCACGTACCTGCTTTGAGTCGCCGAAATGAATGCAGAAAAGAGTGCATATACATTCTGAGCACTTCATGTGATGTAATTATTGCCAGCTGTTTTTGTTTTTATTTTTATTTTTAAATATCTTTTTATCTCTCTTATTCTCACTCAATCCCCTCTTTCAGTTCTATTTATTTACTTTCCCCTTCATCGTATCAATGCATCCTGCGTTAGTGGCAATTATTGCTTTGGGTGGCGTTTTCGTCTTGTGGGGCGGATATGAAGCAGTCAGTACAATCTATGAGTGGCATAATGACCGAAAAGAAGAAAGAGAATATGAAGAATATGTAAAGGCTCACAAGGAGAAATATAGCTATATTTATCTTCAAGAGGATGACGATGAAGAAGATAATGAACCGCTTGAATTACTGAATGACACTGATTTGAGACACAGAAGGCAATTTAAACAAGTAAAGTATATCACAAATAATATAAGATTAATATGGCAATTAATAATAATTACAATAGGAACAAGATGATGTATCACTACCTCAATATGAAATATCTGAAATGGAACGTAGCTTATCCGCGAGAAGAAGCGTATTACAGAAAGAGCAGGAATTGCTCTATGAAGCTGAAGCAGAACTTGATAAAAAAAAACTACAAGTAGAATCCAAAGGAAATAGCATTATGGGTGTGTTCCATGATAGCGATCCAGACCATAGTCAATACGAACTGCTCAGCACACCCTTAAATATAAAAGAGCATGGCTCTGATAACGAAAGCTGGTGCAATGTTAATCGCGAGAGATCAAATTCTGGTAGTACTGAAGACAGTTATCAACGTTTATAATATAATATGATATAATATAAAAATAAAATAAAATATATGTGATATACTATTTTTTTTATGCTTTATTCTAGCTTTATCGTGGATAAACAATTTATCCAGATTAATTATTTCTTGTATTTATCCAAAAATTCTTGCTTGAAGGGTGAATCCTTTGGAATAATAATAAAGGATGGAACACCATTCTTTACAACGTATTGTTCAAGTGATAGAACTTTTCCCATAGGTAGCTTTTTACCAATCTTGATTAATTTAGGATTTACACCTCTTGTATCTTCAAAGAACACTTCAACTGATTTTGGTGTATATTCATGCTTGGTATCCCAAGGTGCTGGATGCTCCAATATCACTTCGAGATGATCCATAAATGTGTTTGTTTCATTGAACTGTTGAATATAATCACTCTCTTTATGCTCGGGATACAAGAAGAAAACTGGCCAGCTTATCGTACCGGTTTCATGATCGTAATCTATATTAGCCTTTTCCCGAACTTCCTTATCTTCTACTTGAATTGTAATATTGCGTTCCTATATGAACATGCTGGGTTTAATATATATAGAATCAAATATCAATCTACATCATCTACCTTGAATGCCTTCTCCAATGTTTCCTTTTTCTCTCTTTCCTGTCTCTCCTTTTCTTCCTTCTTTCTCTGTCTTTCATCCAACATTTCCTTTCGCTTTACAGCCTGTTCACGAATTGCTTTAATATTCTTATTTTCTGGATCAACAGTCAAACCATGGTCACAGCAATCGATTGCTTCTACTAGTTTATCCAATGCAAACAGTGCTTTAGAAGAACGATAAAACGCTTTGATGTTCTTGGGATTTAAACCCAGACATTTTGAACAATCTGTCAATACACGGCCAAAATTTTTGAGTTCCAAGTTACAAGCTGCTCTGTTGGCTAAACATGCTTCGATGATGCTCTTGTCGCTGCATTCGGTATCGATAGCTTTGGTATAATACATGATGGCATCTTTGTATTTGGATTTACCAGCACGGAAACAGTCATTACCTTGTTCTTTAAAGTTTGCAGCCACCTCTATACACACACAAAGACAGAAAAGTTTATAAAATGATATAAAAAAAAAAAAAAAAAAAAAAAACGCACATTATATATTACCTTCTGGTGTACCGTCAAAAGCAAGAGCTTGAAGAGCACTAAGTGTATCGTTTTCCTCATCGGGCAAGTCAGACATGAACAATGGAATCTTTGACAATTCCGCGTCCAAGTTCTTTGGATCCATATAATACTGGCTTCTCTGGACTTCGGGTCCGGGAACTGTTGCCTCTGGTGTTTGTTTTTCTTGAGCGTCGGACATAACTGAAGATAACAAGAAAATAAAGAAAGAAAAATAATTGTAGTTAAATATACAAAAAATGCAAAAGAATAAAATGGAAAAAAAAACTGAGAAATCAAAGCTAAGCCACATCAAGGCATAATGCTTTGTCATACTGCTCATGCTTTGGCATAATGAATTCGGTAAAGTTCGTCAATATCAAGTTTTAGCTCCTCGCAAGAGTAAAATAGGAATTTATTGGAGCTTAAAGAGTTTTCCTTATAATATGCATATTGCGTTCAAATAATCCTTGAGGTTTTTTTTTTTTTTTTAACTTTGATGCTGTCATCCCACCTCAAATCAGGGGTAACGTTCAATAGACGTACAACCCATAACCGTATATATTAAAGATATAATAACTACTCAAATACAATAAGTAAAGTCGAGTGTGTATAGAAAGTGTATTCAATATCTTGTATTAGCGTTATAACTGCGGTTTGACTACGGCTGTATCTTTTATAGTGAATGTGTTGATATCCTTAATTTGTTTAGTATTCTTGTTGCTGCCTATAAAGTTGATCATTGAAGAGGTTATGTAGTTGCTTACAGTACTAGTTGTTTATTCTTTCAACTTCCTCTCTATTGTAGCCCTTTACTGTTCAGTGAGAATGATCTAACCTATACTGTCTATTCTTTGTTATATCAACTGGTATAAATAGTCTATTTTATCAGAGCATCACTAATAGTTGATATTTTGAATAGTATGCCTGATTCATTCAGTGATAAATTTCTAAGCAGATACGTGGACTTTAACCATTTTGGCTAAGTGATTCCACTGATAACGAAAATGATATTTATATAAAAAAAAGAGAAAAAAACAGTGCCCATAAAATGGATTTCCAATTATTTTGCGAATTCCTATTTTAACAGAAGAAGGGAAAAGCAAGAAAAGAAGCTGTTCTTTTTTTGGTCATCCTCAACCATCTAAACCATATTTGTCGAGTATTTCTTGAAATGGAAGAAATTAATGGCTGGCATTCAGATGCTTATTTTGACAGACAAAAAAAAACCTTATTCTCCAAAAAATCCAAAAAAAAATATAAATGAGCTTTGCATCTTCTGATATAAAAAAAATGTATTTTTATAAAAAGTAAAGTTCGTATGAAGTGATATAGCACGATTCAAGCCTCTCATTAGCAAGTAAACACCAAACCAAACCAGTAAAACGCTCGTTGCTATAAAGACGTCTTGAAAGCTTCGATAGTTCTTTGCTTCCTGAGCTATTGTTACACAATATCCCTGTTTCATCCAAATTCGTGGGAAAAATTTAAAAATTCAATGCACATATAAACTGCGAGATTAACTTACCTCTTACAATGTCAATGCAAATTAAGCTTTAGTTGGATCCAGAGATACAAACTTAGAGTTAATATTAAAATAAGACAGATAGCTCTAAATATTAAAAGAAAAATATTATAAAAATCACTTATAGCCGCAGTGCTTTTGCTAACTATGACTCACACTTTCTTATTTGGTAGCAACAATAGTAGAAGTTATAGTATTACTCTCTTATTTAAAGTAGTTGGTAACAGTGATTCGTATTATAGTTCAAAATAACCAATTGAAATCACTATTATTATAAATGCTATAAAAGCCAGTTACGCATACAATCTCAATCTATAGAAAGAGAAAACGTGTCATGGTAGGATGCATTTTGGCTAAAGAATTGACACCAGAGACTGTTCCGAACTTGAATAACCATTTTTATAACCTACTGCGGCTCCTTTCCAAGTCATAATTGCTCATTATGATCAGCACTTTTTTTACTCAAGTTTAGTACTTGTACGGCCAGGATCAATCATATACTTTTTATATCAATCAATCAAAAATCATCCAAAGTCATTTAAAATAGCTAATACCCACACTGTATTCAAATGAAAAGCAAATTCTCTTCAAGAAAGCGTGGTAAATGTAAGAATAACAAATAGAGCCTGTTGGATACCAATCACGAAAGCAAAACAAAAGTAGTGTCACCCGAAATGTTGGTCATGAAAAGATGGCATTTGTTTCGTTTGAATTGAATTACAGAATGGCCAACTTCCTATTGGCTCCGCCACCCAAACCAAAATTTTTTTTTCCTTTTCTTTATTTCGTGTCATTTGCCCTCCCCCTTTTTTTCCACTTTTTTTTCCTTTTACTTTCTCATTTTTCTTCATTTCGAATTTCATGGCTTCCTGTGACGCAGTATTGGAAACTTTAAGCAAGCTCTCCATTAGTCCAAACACCGTTTCTCACGACGCTGTCCCTGACAACAAGGTCTGGACCACCACTTTGACTGGTTCCGCTCCTAATGTCGCTTACCAGGTCACCAAGACCTTGATCTTTAAGCCAAAGACAGCAAAGACAGCCGCACCCACTCCCGTCGTCGTCGTTGCTCTTGAAGCAACTGAAACAAACGCAACTGCCCTTGGAAAGAAGCTCTCTTTGAAGGATTGCCGTTTTGCTAATGAGGATTTGTTGAAGGACACCTTTGGTGTTACCAAAGAAGCTGTCTCTCCCTTTTCCTTGACCAACGTTGCCGACTTGTCTCTTGTTCACCTCGTCGTTGACTCTGCTCTCCTTGCCAGCACCGATAAATTGGCTTTCCACCCTGCTGCTTCTGACAAGACGGTCTTTATCACTGTTGATGAATTGAAGAGCTATTTCACTTCTATCAACAAGGAATTTATTGAGGTAGATTTCGGGGCTTTGGCTGCTGCCAAGCCTAAGGCTGCTGCTGCCCCCAAGCCTAAGGCTGCTAAACCCGCCAAGAAAGAAGGTAGTATATATATATATATATAAAGCGTGATTATTCAAATTAGAAACCATTTTATTAATGATATAATTGAATATATATATATATATATATATATATATAGTTGCTAGTGAGGAAGTTCATCAAATGGGTATTGAATATAAGAAGGAGGAAGATTTCCCCAAGTGGTATCAACAAGTTTTGACAAAGAGTGAAATGTTGGATTACTATGATGTTTCCGGTTGTTATATTCTTCGTCCCTTGGCTTACAATATCTGGAAGGAAATCACCAACTTCTTTGACGCTGCCATCACAGATATGGGTGTTGAGGATACCTACTTCCCCATGTTTGTCTCCAACCGTGTTCTCCAGCGCGAAAAGGACCACATTGAAGGTTTCGCCCCTGAGGTTGCCTGGGTCACAAAGGCCGGTAACAGTGATCTTGAAGAGCCCATTGCTATCCGTCCCACCTCTGAGACCGTCATGTACCCTTACTTTTCAAAGTGGATTCGTTCTCACCGTGATTTACCTTTCCGTATCAACCAATGGTGTTCTGTTGTGCGTTGGGAATTCAAGAACCCTCAACCTTTCCTCCGTACTCGTGAATTCTTATGGCAGGAGGGTCACACCGCTCACTTGACCTTGGAAGGAGCTGATAAGGAAGTGAAAGAAATTTTGGATTTGTATAGACAGGTTTATACCGATTACCTTGCCATCCCTGTTGTCAAGGGTGTCAAGTCAGAGAAGGAAAGATTTGCCGGTGGTTACTACACCACTACCGTTGAAGGTTTCATTCCTACCACTGGTCGTGCCATTCAGGGTGGTACCTCTCACTGTTTGGGTCAAAATTTCTCAAAGATGTTTAATATCACTGTTGAAGATCCTAACGCCCCTCCTAATGCCTCTGAAGATGCCAAGAAACTCCACGTCTGGCAAAACTCTTGGGGTCTCTCCACCCGTACCATTGGTGTTATGGTCATGGTTCACGGTGATGATAAGGGTTTGGTATTGCCTCCCCGTGTTGCCCTTATTCAAACCGTCATTGTTCCTTGTGGTTTAACCGTCAAGTCCACCAAGGAGGAAACCGAGGCCTTGTTTGATAAGTGTCAAGATGTTGTGAACCGTCTCAAGAAGTCTGGTCTTAAGGCCAAGGCTGATCTTAGAGATAACTACACCCCTGGCTTCAAGTTCAATCATTGGGAAATCCGTGGTGTTCCTCTTCGTGTTGAGGTTGGTCCCAAGGATTTGGAAAAGAAGCAGGTCACTTGTGTTCGTCGTGATAACGGTGCCAAGTTTGCTGTTCCTTTGGATAACCTTGAACAGGGTATCCAGGAGGCATTGGATACTATGCAACGTGAGATGTATGAAAGAGCCCAGGCAAAGATGGATGAGTCCATTGTTCGTGTAGATAAGTGGGAAGATTTTGTACCTACCCTTAACCAAAAGAAATTGTTATTGGTTCCCTGGTGCGATCGTACAGAGTGTGAAGATGATATTAAGGATCGCTCTGCTCGTGTAGATGATTCTGAGGAAGAGGAGGACGAACGTGCTCCTTCTATGGGTGCCAAGTCTCTCTGCAATCCCTTTGAGCAACCCAAGGAGAACCCCATCGTTCCTGGTGTTACAAAGTGTGTTGCTTGCGAGCATAATGCTAAACACTTTATGTTGTTCGGTAGAAGTTATTAAGTACATATATATAATTAAATAAATAAATAAAATCATGCTATGTATAATGTATTATATATTGTAATGAGATTTTTAATGTACAAATGAATGATATTATGTGATTTTTGAATGGATGGGGGTGCTTCTTCCTAAAACTGCGTCAACCGTTTCAGGGCAAGAGGAAGAGAGAATACGTTGTATTTTAGTACCATCTTCAGATATGATATGAACAGGTATATCACCTCGATGAGGTAATGGTGAGAGTGGCGGTGGAATAGAGTCAGTTTCCTGCTCCAAACTAATAACTGAATTGGATAATGAATAGATACTTGATGCACGACTTGAAGGGCTGTTATCATTTTCAAAACAAGTATTTCGCTGAGAGACAGGAGAGGACATGGCTTGTGACAGTCGAGTGGAGGAAATTGTCGGGAATTCGGTGCTAAGGCTAAGCATACTTGTTCTGACAGTGGATCTATCATTTGCTTGTTTTTCGCTATTATAGGATGATCTACTGAAGAAGGATGACTGTGATTTAGTGTGTTTGTGTTTACGGCTTGCTCTGACAAAGGTGGTCATGCTCATATCACTTCCAATTGGATCTTCTAAAAATGTCGAAAATGGATTTGGGCTATTTGCCCCACTTTTTATTGACAGTGTATGCGGCACAGCAGTATTAATTGTAGGATGAAGCAGCCGTACATCATCATTTGGTGATAGCGGGAGTTTATTTGGTTTGGAATATTCTGTATGTGCGGAATAGGCTGATTTTGATGTGCGTACAGAATTAATCGACCTTGCAGAATAAGCAGATTGTGTTGAGCGCACTGTGCTCGTTCTTTTAAAAGTATTTGTATGGGCTGTAGGAAATGAGGTGATGTATCCATTTTCATCTATAGAAGTAGCCCAGGATGCTACTCTGGTGTGAACAGAGTGCGATACAAAGTTATCGAATCCATTAAATTTTGCATCCAACATGGCAGCTTCTTCTCGTTCTCGTTGCTGCTGTTTTTCTGCTTCCAACACTTCAAATTCCTTTAAACACAACCGTTCCATGTATTTATTTTCTTCCTTTCTCTCGTATTCTTCATCTTGAGACTTTGCAACATCGAACTTATCCTCAACAATGCCATGTAATCGATTACGAGACTTGTTATTAGAAATAGGCCAGATATCATACCAGTGATAAGCACTATCCGATTTCCAAACCGCCAAAAGTGGAAAATAAACCATAAACAAAGGTACCGAAAACAGACAATAAACACCAAACCAAAGGATGTACTTGAATTGACGACGAACAATAAAGTAAAACATATGAAGAATAAGAAGACCTGCAAAGCACTCAGCAACAATGGCGTACGCTTGAGTTTTGTAAATAAAATAACGTATGTAAATCGAATATAAATAGACTGTAAGTGGCATAGATAGTATATAATCGATCAGTTTAGTAATGGATATAAGCCAATATCTTATGCCAAGATATCGAGCGGCGTGCTGGAATTCGAGCTGGATATGAAAGCACGCCCTGATGCCTCTGATTTGCTGTGCTTGAAGTGTAAATAAATTAGTTGGTAATGCTGTATACGCGATGGCTTCCGACTCGAATCCAAGAATGTGCTGAGGATGTGCCTTTAGTAAAGCAACACCAATATAGTGATCTTCACCTAGTAATAAAATGTTTTCCATATGCATCGTTTCAGGACGAGGTGCTGCAAAGCTGCGTAATGCGGTCGGACTGATGCAAATAGGCTTCACGCGCTGTTGTGTTACAGATACCCGCTTTTGATCTTTTATTCCTGGTAAATGTTCATCACTCACTTTGAGCCATTTTGATGGTGAATTGAATTGAACTAGGGAACTTTTTGTGGTATTTTCGTGATAATGTCTATTTGATGATTCCTCTTTCCATATACAATACATCACAAAACTACCGTTTATTGAAGTGACGCTGTTGAAACAGGCTTCGTATGCCATCCCAGAGTAATAGGAAAGATGATTTGGAATAATTTGTAACATTGTAATGACATTCTCTTCGGGATTTGCTGGTCGTACGTGGCCACTCACTGCCAGCATTTTACTATTCTCCTCAAGTCGCAACACCATCTTGTACACTGCATCCGCCTGCACTTGAGTATCTGCATCGGTCACCAGCATGTATTTTAGACGCCACGGATCAATTCCCAATAGATTATAACACTGATTATAGAGCTCAAACTCTAAAGGTGTAATATGATTATAGGACAGGTTCATACATCTTTCCAAAAAACTAAGTACAATTACCATAGAGTCACGTTTCCCACGATTCCCGGGTGATCTATGAGAGAGCAACTCCTGCGATGACCCTATTTTGACAATCATTATAAATGGAACACGGTTGCGGCCTGATTCGTAAAAGCCTGCATACACTTTGGCATAATTAATCTTGCGATTTCCTGATCCCAAAGAGACATAGGGTCTTGGCTCTGGCTCGTTTGTTGAACTATAACCAAGTGAATCAAGAATTGATCTATAGTTTTCCTTGGAATCTGATGTACTCTGCGTAAGACCATCGCATACGAATAAGAGTAATTTTCGGTTGTCTGGATAGGTAGTTCGGGCCAGAGAATCGAATGTCTGACGCACTGTTTCCGATGGTTCTGAATAGAATGGGATAAATAATATGGTATATGGCCAATGAGAGATTACTTTGGAATTGCTATTAGAAGAGAAGGAACGACAGTGGATAAACGGGAGGCGAGAAAGATAGGCCAGATTAAGCTTTAAAAGAATATATAAGAGAAAACAGCCCAAGGTGATCCAGAGTGCAAGATTGATGCTAGCACAGCCTTGGTATTTTTGAGATGGGATAACACCATGAAAGAATAGAGTGAGTAGGCACTGCTTAAATTCATTAGGATAAGGTATATCTCGGTAAAATTGGTCAGTAATATCAGATCCAAGATTAATGAAGAGTAATATGGTAAGATCCAAGGGAAGAAACATGCGATCAACGACAAATGCTCGTGAATAAGCGCCTCTTGCAACCAATACAGGTTCTGTTACTGATGTTATATAATCCGTTACATCAAGTACATATTGATCTAAGGTGACAAAAGCTTGTCCTGGAATTCCATCAAAAGGCAATGAGGAAAAATTGTTGTAAATGACCTTTGGACTAAATTCAAGTTCTATTGTGAGCAAAGTAGAAATAAAGTTAAGATCTCGAACACATTTTTTATTTTTATTTTAACTTACCTCCTTTTAAACCGTTCCTTATGACTTGAGCTCTATCCTTAACGCTATAGAAACATGGCGAGCCTGTTTGGTTACGGTGACCAGGAATCGGGCAAGAAGTCAGAACTCCGTCCTTATAAACGTAACCCGAATCGTGTGTCACCTTGTGTTGAAGCCAACTATCGGCTTGAGCAGAGCGATTAAACTGATTGATACAAAACTCAAGGGATTGTTCCGAGTAAACTGGAACACCCTTTTTACGTTGAAGCAACATAAAATGAGGAAACGCCGCTGACAAATCTCTGTGAGGATTGGCGTTAACAAATTCCGTCATTCTTGTTTGGTTTCCATGCTGTTCCCAATCAACAATTGCGCCATTGATTGCCGAATATTTAGACGAGTTGGAAAAGACGTCTGTAAAATCGTATAGTTTGGGTGGCTCACAGAATAACGTCGTAACAAACTCTAACCAAAAGTAGAAAATAGCAGAAAGAAGCAAATAAAAGAAAAACAAGGTAAATTTCTCTCTCCAAGCCTGTTGTCTTTCTATTATAATAAAATATAAATACAGAAATAACAAATAAATGATGCAATAATAAAATATATCTTTACCTTTTGTATTCATTCCAGCCAAGACAAGAAAACCATTGGGAATAAGAATAGTAAATGTCTTTGAAAGTGCTGTCCAAACAAGGTGTCGACAGGACGGTGCCAAATACAAGTCATTTGCTCTATTCCGCATGTACAGACATAGAATGGTGTACTCTTGAAGAAGAAGAAGAAAAAGGAAATCACAGAAAAAAAAAGAATAAAATTTATAAAAAAATATTTTTAGAAAATATAAAAAAGCTGTCAAATTTGATGATTGGCAGCTTTATATAATAAGCTGGTTTTCAAAAAAAAAAAACAAATCGAGTTTGAATTTGCATCAGAAAAAGGAAATACTTTGACTCCGTTCTTACGGGTTTTATAGCATTTACTTTTTAAAGTGCCTGGAAAACGCATTTACTTTTACTTTTGCATAAGTATAAAAGACGTAAAAACAAGGGAAAAAAAAAAAAAAAGTTTTCAAGAAGAACACCATCTTATCGTACAATCATTTTATATTGATGTTGTGTAACAGCCACACGAGTACTTTGGTGCAATGACGCTTATTAAGTATACCTCACTGCTCTATGATCTATCTTGATGTAATATTTATACGTCATAGATTATATCTTTTATATATAGCACTATATTCTTGAATAACTGCATCCTTGCCATTAAAGAAAAAAGTGTTACTTAACCCAAACAATTCAATGTATTAATGCAAATAAGTTCTCTTTCACATAGATAAATCGAGACCCTGATTGTATCATTCATTAACCAATAAAATTGTTACATTTAGAAAAAGCTTCTTTTGAACATTCCAAAAATCAATGTTAATAAAAGTAATAAAGCATAAAAATCTAAAGTCTAGGAAAAAAAAACAGTCAACTTGGAAAAAAAAGCATTGTTTATGTCCGCCATGATCTGGATTTACTACTTGGCTCTTTACGGAAAAGAGAGCTCACTACATCAATGAGCTAAACAAAAAAAAAAAAAAAAAAAAGAACCGCATGCACTATGGCTGCATTCACCTCGATTTATCGATAGAAATAAGCATTTTCTTGACTAATCAATATTGCAGCACTATGAATATGGAAACTAATCGACATGATCCTATTACTTGGATCAAAAAGTCAGCTATAGATAATACACTAATACGCTAATAATAACTGTAAAATTCTCGTTATTATAAAGTCATTCTGATAGTGAATCTCTATCAACATAATGCGTTACATTGCTTTATTATTTACCTTGACCGGGAAAAAATGAAACTGTTTTCATGCAAGACACATTATAATCCACGCTTGATTAGCACTACAAAGGCGGTTATTACATTTATGTACATAAGATTAGTTTTAACCTTTAAAACAGGTGCTTATGCTGACAAGGCCAAATATTTGCTAATGCATCTGATAAAATCTGCAATAAAAAGAAAAGGCTTTTGTTGTTCTACACAATTGCACATCCCAGAAGTCGGTATTAAATATATATTTCATTATAGCATCCAACATGAAGCCAAGAGAAGAAAAGAAATCAATTTTGTGTTATCCAACTACTACTGAATTTGGTGAATTGAAAACATTATCATAGAGTTAAAGCATTCCAAATGTAATCAAAAGTGTAAATTATGGGTTCCAGAAGTTCACAGACCAAGATCACGAGAGTCATAGTGATAAATCCATGATTCCTCGGATTAAATAATATCAAAAAAAAAAAAAAATTGTTAAAAAAAGGCTCAATTCATATTCCTTTCTAGCATGTTATGTGTTCCTTTTTTGCTTTTGTGACATAAGAAATAACAAATTAATTTCGAATCTTTCATGATTCTGAAAAAATATCTTTGACAAGTGAATGAACGCTAATATATATTTAAATTGGATGTTGGTCAAGTTGAGTATTTTTATATATTCACTCATTAAAATGAATTGCATCACCGGATTTGAATTACACTCTTTACTTTCAATGCTATGCCTTTATATTCTTGGTATACACAATACAACAAGAACATTGTAATTGAGCAATATATTAGAAAATGATGATTTGTTTATTAATTAACAATTCCCCGTAAAAAAAAAAAAAAAAAAGATAAACAGATATCAAGGGGTTAAAAAAAATAAAATTCTTATTTTGCGTTTTATATGTTAATTAATCCTCTTTTATTAAGATAAATAAACAGGTCATATGTTTGAAAATAGATAGTGGATTCAAGGTGCTCTATGCATGGATAAACACATTTCCTTGATAAGTGATACCTTTTTAAATACATTCTACTTTTCACTTGATGATTAATTAGGTTTGAAAAGGGATAAAATGAAAAAGAAAATAGACAACATTGCTTGGTATAAATATGTAATTTTCTCTTGAATTGTGGTTTTTTTTTTTTTTA
>MU622287.1:37993-66592 GCA_025399235.1 Backusella circina FSU 941
AGCTTACATGAAAATCTATTTTGAAACATCAAATAAAAATAGTTCAACTCCTTTTTGGCACATTCATCCGTTTTGATTATGTATTTAGATTTCTCATTTTAAGTGTGTTTCATCTTGTTAAATCGACTCTTAGTATCATTCATTATAGCATGCATTATTGTTGAATAGAATAGATTAGAAAAAAAAAAAAAAATGACAAAAATAACTAGCTGAATCGAACAAGCTCACAGACAAACATCAAAAGTATTGCTATCAACATTGAAATAATTTAGTTAATAATAATAGCCCGCATATTATCAGTGAAATAATACAAAAAAAATAACAACAAACATCGACTTACTCCATTCATAGATTCAATTATACCTTCATTGATACTACATTAAAAGCCCCAATATGAGAAACCCGTTCTAAAAATAATGCGCCGTTAGAACACTATAAAATACATTTGTTTACAACACACACTCACAAAAGCACTCAAGATAAAAAAAAGATAAAAAAAAAACCGGATCATCCACATGTATGCGAAAAAAACCAGTGTCACTTTTTAAATTTATTTTTAATAAAAAAATATAAAAACAAAATTCAAATCTACAGACGGATCATCAAAGAACATTTCAAAAATAAAAAACAGCTGTAATAAAAAAAAAACATTCAACAAAAACGTTGTATATTTCATCGGATTATAAATATAAAAGGGGATCATATAGCTACTAAGCTTCCCTGGCAACGTCTAGATAATAACAAAAAAACACAGCAAAGAAACCAACAATAAAAAAGTACACTAAAAAACCAACACAGGACATCAATGAAAGAATGGTCCAACATCTGTTGCTCGATAGCATGACACCTGCAAGTCCATGCTCAAAACAACAATTCAAGAAAACACCCAACTTGCTACCCAGCACGGTCACCAACTACAGACTGCCATGAAAAACACAGGAGGATTCCAAGACACATGGATCTCTGATCGATTCGTGGGCAACGGCAACCTGTTGCTTCAAGGCGAAAGCCTCGGCCTCCAATTGGGCAGTCTCGCGGGAGAGTTCAAAGAGGGACTTTGTGACATCAACAAGGTCCTTCATTTGACCGACTTCCTCAATACGCTCTTGAACGGCACCCTTGTGGTCAGCACGGGCCTGAACCAAGATGCTCTTGATACGCTATATATATATATAAAAAGATAGGTTAAAACATCAATCAAGATAAGACAGAGAGAGTATATTTACCTCAATGTGTTCGTTGGCCATGTTGTTGAAAGGCTCTCTGAGATACTTCAAGAGAAGACCAAGAAGGGCAGTAGAACAGAGCAAGACCAAGGATTCTTCATTCATGACGTAGATTTCTTGAGAGATCAAGTAAGAGGCCAAACCGGTACCGGTGGCAACGTAGGCGGTCTTGGCGACAATGGAGTCACCGGGAAGGGAATCGAGAACGCTGCTCTTCTTCTCTTCAACCTTATCTAAAGAAATTGTTAAATTTATTGTAAAGAATAGGCTTCTTTTTTGTTTTCTTTACCCTCTTCAGTCTTGGTAGAGAAACCACGGATACTATTGTTGTTGTCGATAAATACATAAAAAGTCAATATCTCGTTCTACTTCTTTATCGTTTTTGTTTTGTTTATTTGTTTCTTACGCAGAGGCACGAACGGTTTGACGAGTGGCGGTCATCAAGGCAGGGCGAGCAGCAGCAACTAATTAAAATAAATAAATAAATAAAATCAGCTCAAAAGTGTCAATTGTCGTTCGAAATAATAAATGGGACTCTTCTTTACCTGCAGCTTTCTTGGTCAATAATCTAAAAGCCATGGCAAACGAAAAAAGAACTAAATCGTACAACAACAACAACAACAAAAAAAGTGTGAGTGTGTTTATTTTCCCCACCGAGCCTTCAACAAAAAAAAAAAAAAAAAAAAAGTGCTTACAGTTTTAAGAAGTTTGTCTAAATAACAAAAAAAACACACAAGGCTTGTCCCCGCCCCCTTCATTTTCTGTCCCTCAAAATCTCGAAAAAAAAAATCATAAAAATTAAAGGATTAACAGCGAATCAAAAACCCTGGGGTATTAAAAACCATCAAAAGAACGACGTCACTCCTTTTTTTTTTTTATTGTTATTTGAATTTGAGGACATCAGAAAAGGTTTGTGTAAAATGGCTCGGGGTAGCATCCCATATACTATCACCAAACTCATCCAGCACATTAAAGTAGGTGGGCTTTTGATGCTCCGTATAATAACCTGTATCGATCTCCATCTTTTCGTTGGTATCTGGATACCAGGTGGATGAAAAGGCCAATGACTCGGCATAGGATGTACAGCTATCAAACGAATAGTTGGAAGGGCTCGGGCTGACGAGGGCATCATCCATCTTGGCACTGCGTTGAACGTGCTCGCCCAGAACAGTTTCAAGATGCGTGCACCAGGCTATTTTATCTTCAGGTGTCTGTGCCTCAAAGCGTATGTTGGCGACATTTCGTGTGGCAATATAACAGTCAAATTGAAGTGGATGGTCCTCTCCGTCCCTCTTTTTATGCTGATGCTGCTTGGGGTTCGTGTCGATTCCTTGTTGCTGGATATCATTGAAACTCTGTGCATGTCGAAGCGTGTTGTTTGCAATCTTCTTGACTGGGTTTTCGGCATAGCGTCCCTGACGTCGTAGTGATTGGAAGAGCGCAGATCCACGCCGGGAGGGTGCGGATTTGATAGTTGGTACCTCTTTGGTGATGGCCTTATCAATCATGGTGACCCGTCCCGGGGCATTGGTGACTTTGAAGAGGGCATCCGGGGAGGGTCCATAGTAGGTATCCTTTTTGGGTGGTGGGCCCATGACTTTATTTTCAGTTGGGCTTGTCCTTCTCTTAGTTCGTTCCTTTTAGGTCATATAAGTAATGATCCTCCTTCAATTATAGCTTTAAATATATGTATATATCATAACTTACTCTTGTACAAACAATTAGATCATTAAATAAAAACACATATACTTTATCTGAACGTTTCAAGTTTAAAGAGAATGCGCTACTTCTTCTACGAAGGGGTGTGGGATTACTGGACGTTAAATAGGCCAGCGGTGATTCAATCCTCTCAACAGGTGAAGGTTTTGAGTTGGGTACAATGTCAAGATAACCTTCATAAATGAGCTTTCTTCCATGTTCAGCAATATGAATAGTGGAGCCCTAAATATATCATTTTTTTTTGTTAGCATATGAAGAGAGTAGAGGATCTCTTTTTTTTTTTTTTTTTTTTAATTACAAAGTCATCATCATACTATTTTGTCATTCTTACTTTATACTTCCCCAACTCAACGCCTTTTGCAACTCTGGATATCCACCATCTCACTATCAAGAGGTGAAAGACATTCTGCTAGAGACTTTTTTTTTTTTTTTTTTTTGTTCCCATTAGTTTTCTTTTTTCCCCATACATATCACCTTTATAAAACATACTTTAAAAAATAAGGGGTATTTCATGATGCGTTGTATTGGTGTTAATAAATAAGCAGTAAGAGATAAACTTCTACATTCACTCCATCGATCACGGCGCTTTTAAACTCCTTTTTTAGTTTTTTTTTTTTTTGTTCTCTTTTTTTCTACATGTATATAGATCGTTACAAGTCTTACCGTAATGTAATAACCAAACTCATCTTGATTTCTCATACTTTCTGTAATGATATGACTTGCCTTTTCAAACGAAGAAAAAAAGCCCGAATAAACACCAAACTTAGATATCTGTGTATGTATATACTTTGTTAATTTTTTTTGTTTTGTACTCGATCTATTTTTTTACTTACATAGGATCTGAAAATGTCACTTATTGAATTAATGATAGGATACTGTGTGATTTGTCGTTTCCGAAGATCCTATTATACATTTTGGGAATTAATTAAATATTAAATATAATTAAATGTATGGATCGGTCACCTTTAATAACTGAAGGTGTACTCGAATAATATGAAAAATGATTTCAAATAAATGTCGAACACAGGAAGGAAGTCCAGTCCATGATAATGTGTCAATAATAAACACCTAGGTTTGATGAAAAAAATAGAGAGAAAAATGAGTATCGGAGCATTTTCAATAACGTGTACCTGTTTTTTTTTTTCTTGTTACCTTGTAAATAAGTATGAGATCGTCTACATAGGACTGCTCTGTCAATATAATCTCATAGACGAGCTCCTGATATTTGGTTTGCTTTGCAGTTAAACAAAACTCCTGATGGTGACTTGGCCTTAAACCCTCCTTCCAAGTCCTTGGTAACGCCTCCACAGGAGGGAACTGAGGTCCATCTGTTGTAGACGATGCATGCTGCCAACAGGGTAAGGTATGTAGACCAAAATCTCCCTTTAACGACTCGATAAGAGATAAATGTGTCTTCAAATCCTCCTGTGTATTTAATGGCAGTCTGTAGTTGGTGACAGAGCTGGGTGCAAGTTCGGTATTTTCGTAAATTGTTGTTTTGAGCATGGATGCAAATGTCATGCTCGAAAAGAAGGCGACATTCTTTTTCATGACATCTCTTGCCTTTTTGTGTACTTTTTTATTGTTGGTTTCTTTCTGTGTGGTTTTGGTATACAGACGTCGAGGGGCAGTACTATTACTGTCAAATTTATAATCCATGAAAAAAAAAAAGTTTTTGTAGAATGTTTTTTTTTTATTACAATGAAGGGAAAAAAAAAATGTTATTTGAAAATGTTGAAAAGGAAATAGATGGAATATGCTTTTATTAAAAATAAATTTAAAAAGTGACACTGTAAACGTCGCATACATGAGGAGGATCCGGCTTTTTTTTTTCTTTTTTTAATCTTGAGTGAGTGTGTGAGTGTGTGTTAAAAACAAACGGAAATATAGTGTTCTCGGAGAAATAAGAAGAGAACGGGTTTCTAATATTGGGGCTTTTAATGTAATAACAATGAAGGTTAATTGAATCTATAAAACAGGAAGTCGATGATTGTTGTTATTTTTTTTGTATTATTTAATCATAATAAAAGGACTATTATTATTAACTAAATTATTTCAATATTCATAGCAATACATTTGATGTTTGTCTGTAACCTTGTTCGATTCACCTAGTTATTTTTCTCATTTTTTTTTTTTTTATATATATAATAGTGGACTACTTTGATCAGTGCATTGTTAAAAAAACGAACACGCTATATGAAAATATATTCGGTTCAGTTTTGCTATTGTACTACTCAGTCCTATCATCAGAGAAATAGTATGTTAAACAAAGCACATTGAATTCGTATAACAATCCTTTGGTGCGTTAATTTGGATTTATTAAAAGGTCATACTAACTAGCAATATATATATTTACATTTGTTATTTACTAATCTGCTGAATAAAAAGATATATTATACATACTTTACCTTATTTCTATAAAAAAAGGTTTTCCAAAACCAACATTTAAGAGCCAGATGATTGATCATATTGCTGGAAGCAGAATGCCTCTCTTTTTCTGACACCTTTCACTTTTTTGTCTTACGATATATTTTTCTTTCTTTTTTTCTTTTTTTTTTTGTTCAAAATATAAAAAACCCAAAAAAAAAAAAAAAAAAAACCTCTCCTCCTCCACTCCCCTTACCATTCATATTTCTTTCTCTATGAAATGTCATCCCTAATCCATTTACGCTCCCTTGCTCTAAAATCCCATAGATATGTTCCTACTTTAGCTGGAAAATCACCATTTTCAAAACACCTCTACAGCTCAGTGAGTCCATCAAGAAAACAAATACAGGCATCCAAGATACCCTTTGTTGGCGCCGCACGACACGCGGAGCAAGCTGTTGCCAACACTGACAAAAAGAGTAAATTAAAGGAAATAACAAAGAAATACGGTGCCGTTGGCATCTTTGTTTATATTGGCGTAGGGTGCTTGGATCTGGCTGCTATGCTCGGACTCATTCAATTGGCTGGTTTAGAAAAGGTCAAGGCCGTGGAACAATCAATGCTTCATGTAGTACATCAAGTGGGCGTTATATTTGGATTGAAAGAACAGGAATCGATCATACCACCAGAAAAAGAATTGAATATAAAGGACATTGTTACAGAAAATGGGAAACCTTCATTCGCTTCTGTTTTCGTTTTGGCGTATACCATTCACAAGACGGTGATGTTGCCTGTACGTATAGGTGTGACGGCCTACATTACACCTGCGATCGTTCGTAAACTTCATCAAATGGGCTGGTCTCGTTATTTCCCTCGACTCTTGGCAGCTTCTGCTCCAAAGAAACCTTAATACACTGTAGATTTTGTTACTTTTATCAAATAAATAACAGAAATGATTAAAATCGCGTATTTTCTTTTTTTTTTTTTTTTTCAAGATAAATTCATGCAATTTTTATTTCTGTCTAAATCCGCATGTCGACCCGTCCATAATGAACAGGTGTTAATTAAGAGAATCGGGATACATTGGAAAGTGATGTTTTTACACAACTAAAAAAAATAAATCACTTGGCCTACTCTATTTTGTCGTTTTACACAGAGCTTACATAGACTAAAAGCCTTACCAATTATTATCAGTTATGATCATCATATATTTTTACGATGTTAATGTTTCATGAATAGTTTAAGTCTGTTAATAAAAACATTGAGTTATCATTCTAAATATATTTGATATTGCAACTTTAAAAAGTAAATCTTATTGAAAAAATGAAAAGGCTTAAAAGCATATTCTCATTACTAAGTTTGTCTTTTTCACTTGAAAGGTAAATCACAGTCTTTTTTTCCCATTTTGAACAGACATTTTATATAGTAAATCCACCTCAACTTTGTACTAAGCTGATTTAATGCATTTTGAATAATCAAAAAATTGGCATTGACCTGAATCATTTAGTTTTAATACTATCATTCCATTGATTCTATTTTGTATCCATAGTACTGCTCTTTCCTTTTACTCGTTCTCATCCATCGAATATACCAAACCGTATTTACTTTTTCATCACATTCCAAAATATACGAAAACATACACTTTGTCGTTGCCTTCTTTCACAATTTAATAATAATGCGTATCCACTCTATATCATAAATATGTCTATAAATGCTTGTTCGATTGTGTGTGGATAGGAGTTTTTAATTATCATAAAAATAAGTTCAAAACAATTTACTCGTCATCAACAACGGTGGTCTCAAGACCCTTGAAGTCAGCAACGGGAACGAAGGTGACATAAGAGTAGAGCTTCTCCTTGGCATCCTCATCATCGTTACGCTTACGGGCAATGCGAACACGAATACGGTGGTTGATGTGCTTGACACCACGAGACCAGAGTGCCTTGTTCAAAGAAGGATCAACACGGACATCCTTGGTACCCATAGCCTTCTGGGCGAAAGCCTTGACGGCCTTGATGGCATGAGGAGCACGCTTTCTCAAAGAGCGACCAAAGACAAGCTTGTGCATGTGGATGGTGTACTCACGGGTAACAACATCAGCGAGAGTGGAACGCTTTTGGGGAGCAGACTTGGCCATCTATAATGACAATGATTAAATATAGGGTGATGGAGGCCTTTCTATATATATATACTTACTGCTATATGATGGATGGGTTGAAAGAGGGAGCTTTATGCCTAGCCATAGTGTCTCTTGCTGTCAACACCTTTAGCCATGTCCGGGCGGAGTTGAATTATGCCGGATCGAGGAGTCCATATGACGTGTCGCAGCAGGTTTTTTTTTTATTTTTTTTCGAATAAAAAAAAATGAAAAAAAACTCAACTATTGAAAAAAAAAAAGAGTAAAAAAAAAAAAAAAAAAAAAGAAATAATTCATTTAAAGCATTTTGTTGTAAAAACAATACACTTAACGATTCAAAGCAACGCAACAACAACTACTACAACCAAGTATGTCTTTCATTCACTCAAAATGGAGTCATTGAGAAGCTTATTGAAGCAACTTAGTGGCTTGTACTTCCATGTGATATAATTGGAAGGGGTTTATTATTATTATTTCGCACTAATACTAAATCTTTTTTTTTTTCCTTTTTCTTTTTCTATTCAGTTTTTTTTCTTCTTTCCTTTTTTCCCTTTTTACACGCGTATTTAACAGTCAGTGACACAAAGATTATATTTTATATATAAAATATATATAAACCAAGCTCGGCGAAACTTGTAAATAAAAATAAAATTAGAAAAATGGATAACATGACATCAAAAGAAGCGCTAAACCCAGAAACACAAGTAAAAATAAACAAATAAACAAGTAAACAAATAATATAAATGACATTAATCGTTTTTCCGGTTTAGCAATCACTTCAAAAGCTTCGAACAAGTGCGGAGGAAGAACGCAAGAAAAAGATAAAGTAAGAGTAACCACCATCATGTGGACTTTACAAAATATATTTAGAATACGTTTTATATAGACTTGTGGTTACACACAGAGAACTTCTTCTGAAGGAACTCTTTACAATGACAGGCGAGGGTAACTTGATTGAGACTGATCCTGTCATATCATTTCTGAAGGGTGGCGATGTAACGCAGGTAGATCAGGACAAATGGGGTGTCTATTTGGATAAACACAAGATGAGGTATTGCTATAAATATTGGAAAGAATGCTTGCTAATCTATTTTTATATCATTATTTCATTTTTAGCCCTTCAAAAGCAGCACATATGCGAGACGGTGAAAGTTCAATTTCCCCTTTCGATACTAAATCATATTCAAAGTTCACTTTTGATTATTCAAAGAAAGCAGCAAGGCGTCTACCACCACCACCTGCACGAATGGTAACAAGAGGTGTCAGTGGGGCTGTAAGACCAAGAAGTGTGGGTGAGATACTATCTAGCTTAGATGTAAGTCTAATTGAATCCATACGATGTGTTCATTTACTGATACTATTTTACAGCAAAAGGATTTATACCTACTTTCAAATAATCCAAAAGAAAGACTTGCGTTACAGCATGATACCAAACAAAATTATGGATCTCATCAACATCATCGTAGCACCTCCAAATCCTCACATCGAACCACATTATCCAATCAACACTCAGAGTCCAAAGCTCTTCCATCACTCGTTTATAACGGTACAAAATTATCAACTTCTATTAATAAAGATCATGAGGAAAAACTGGATTTGTATGCTTGGCAATTAAGAGCTAATTTTCAGCCATTGTTTAAATCTTTACAAACTGCCCGTAAAACATTGACAACACATGATTGGATGGTAAATTTATTGCATAAAAAAAAAAAGAGATTAGGAAATTGAATCGTTATTTTTCAATTTTAGCTTGCGCGCGATGAATTAAAATCAATCAAAACAATTCAAAGGATTGAAAAACTTAAAAAGAAGAATCAATGGAGTTTAAGACAGCTGAAAAAGCATAGAGCACCATCTCGTGTAAAGACGCATTGGGATTTACTTGTTGACGAAATGGTAAACATGATGGAAGAAGGAGAGAGAGAGAGAGAGAGAGAAAGAGGAAATAACTAATAATAATAAAAAGAAATGGATGCAAGTAGACTTTAAGGAAGAGAGAAAATGGAAAATGGCAATGGCATATACTGTTTCAAGGGCTGTGATGGAGTGGCATTACGTTGAGGATAAATCAACAGTTTGTGTTAAGGTGAGTTTATATGATACCAAAAGGGGATATTTTGCATTCTTATTTATGTCATTTAGACACGCATTCCTGAACCCATCGAGATACCTAATGATATGATCGACGAGTCTCTTATATTAAACGATACAGATGAAGATATGAATATGAATACATCAATGAATATACCACCGCCATCTACGCCTGAAATGATACAAAATAATGACGAACTATTAACAACAGATATTGACAACCCTCTAAAGTCGGATACAATGATGGGTGCAGAAGTGGGACAAAACAAGTTGGACCCTATAAATACGGAGATTGAACAGAAAATAGAACCAGACATGTTTACCCATGCTTCACCAGCAGACACTGGGGATGAATTCTCTATGCCAACCACCCCAAATACAATTTCATTAACAGCAGATATTATCCAGGAATACAGATCTACTGTAACCAACATTGGATTGGATATACCGATTGTGACATTACCGGTAGAAGACTTTGGAAAATGTGATGCAGGTGCACTCTTCCCTGATTTATTATTATATGAGCCCCCTAATTCCGAATGTAACGATATTTATTTCAGTGAATTGGAGAATGGATTGGTTGTGCCTATTTCGAAACTTATTTCTCATAATGTTATTATAAAGACACCTCAACGATTGAGTCGAAAGAGAAATGCAGATGGAGAACCTATTATTATTTATGATGATGAGGAGGATAGGCAGGTTGTTAAACCTTTGGCTCGCTATGAAAGATACGACAACACACCCCTTGTTCCACGTAAGTTTAACAGTAAAAAGAAGAAAAGTAGTAAGAAACAATGTAACACTAAAGTGTTTTTGCATCATATAGCTCTATTTGCACCAAAAAGACATAAGGATATTATCACCCAACAACCTTCTACACCACAAGCACCCACTCATCCACATCTCGCTCATCATTGGAGTGAAGATGATGATGTGTGTTTGATTTCGTTTATTATTCAATATTCATTTAATTGGGATTTGATTTGTGACGCTTTAAATTCGGTTCGTTTCCCCCTTACTGGAGAAAAGCGTACACCTTGGGAGTGCCATGAACGATGGAAGCGTAATAATTTAACATCACTTTCTGGACAAGTGAATAATGGTAAGTGAAGAGTATATCATGGTGAAGCAACTCCTTCCCCGACTCATCGGATTTTATAATATTATTTATAGCTTATGCATCAAAGTTGAAGAGGGAGCACAGTAAGAGGTCGTTCATGCATCGACATGACTCACCGCACAAACGCCAGAGACAAGCCAATTTGTTTGACGCAATTAAAAAGACCCAAAAGAAGCGCGATGAAGCTGAAAAACAAACAAATCCACCTGCACCTCCCAAACCTCTTATTGAAACACATGGTTTGAATAGTGCTGGACAGCGATTACCTACAGCCATGGAAATGAGTTTGCATAAAGCTCAGAGAGATAGACAGATGGCACAGGCATTGCATGAGCAAAGACAATTATCTGCTGCAATCAGTCTTGGATCCCAGGCTCCAACTGTAAGTATTGAAGTAAATCAACTTTATATATATATATACAGTACCCTCATATTTTTATTTAGACTGCGCCACGCCCTGCTGCCCCTGTTCCCGCGGCCGCTACTCCTCCCACTTCTGCGCCAGCGCCAACGAAACCTCCTGTAACAGCACCAACTACCACCGCTGCTACTCCGACTGCTCCAAGTAGCTCATCTCCTCAACCACCTGCTAATCATGCAGTTTCACCCAACACAGCAACCGCAAGTAGGCCTCCTCAAGTTCCTGCAACTCAAAATAACGTGGCTGCAGGTCTGCCACTCAATAGATACCCAGCTGTTCAATTACAATTATTAAGGCAACAGCAAATGATGCTTATGGTAGCTGCTCAGCAACAAGCTCAGGCACAGGCACAGGCTCAGCAACAGGCACAGGCTCAAACACAAAACCCCGTACCACCTCAGACACCTGCTCAAATTCAGGCCCAAGTACAAGCCCAACCTCAAGTGCCAGTACAGCCTCAAGTCCAGCCACAAGTTCAAGCCAATTTATCGCCTTCACCATCAACTCTTCAACGATTTGCAAGTGTATTACAAGCTACACAACAACAACAGCAAACTGGTAAGGGAATGAATTCTTCTAAAGCGCTGTAACAATTAACCTTTTTTTTTTTTTTGTTTGTTTGTTTCTGATAAATTAGCAAATACATCTACGCCCAGTGCCGAAAGTATCGCACAGCAAGCATCACAGCTAGCAGCAGCTCTCCCTACCACAACCCAACAAACGCAACCGCAATTACTCGCACAAGTTAACCCCCAAACATCACCACAATCCGCACAAACTGTTCCCGCCACGCAGCAAAACTCTGCAGCAGCGATAGCTGCTCAAAACGCCCTTCACGCGGCACAGACCAATCCTCTCGTGTTTGCAGCCCAATTGGCGCAAATGGGTTACCCTATCTCGCAACTTCCACCTAACCACCAACTCCAATTACAACGTTACTTGGCCCAACTCCAAATGAGAAACGCGGTTGTTGCGGCAGCGGGTAATAACAACAACAGCGCACCAGCAACACAGCCCCTCAATCCCGCCATGATGCAGCAGCTTGCAGCTGCAGTCTCGGCGTCCAATGGAGGCAATAATGGATTGACGGCGGCATTACTGGCACAACATCAGCTACAACAACGCTTGCAACAAGCTCAACAAGCCCAGCAGGCACAACAAAAAGTACAGTCACCCCAACAACAACCACCACAGCAATAAAGTCTTTTTTTTTACATTTTTTTTTTAAAAAAAAACACCCATGTTCATCTTTTATATACATATACAACATCAGTCAATGATGAAAAATAATATATTCACACAAAAAAAAATTAAAAACATATAATTAATAATATATAATTTCTTTAATAATAAATGCCATATGTTTATGTTGGTTTCTTTTTAAAAATAACAATGTAACAAAGTCTTTTTAAATTTGGGATATATTACTAGAACGTGAATCAAATGCAATGATATTGGCCACATGTACCAACGAGTCATCCTGTTCGGATATGACATCTCTCAGTTTACTTGCAGTGGTCTCCTGATAGATTGCCTCGATTGATTCGCGTGAGGTAGGTGGTAGACGTTCATTTTCAATATCGGAGCGTCTTGCGTCTTCAAATGTAGTAATGGCTATAAAAAAGATAAATACCTAGACAGATACTTTTTTTTTTTTCTTTTTCTTTTTTCCTATTTTACCTTTTCTAATGCCTTCAGATCCTAAACCTAAAGTACCAGTAGGGATCTTTCCTGTGCCTGATAAATTCTTAAGTTCCATAACCAATTCCGAGTTTTCTCTTAAGACTGAGAATGTACGGGATATCTTTCCAAGTGCCATGATTTTATTCTTGATAATTTGACGTCGTTGATCGGACTCTGTTGCTGTTGTTGATTTTTTGGTGTCTTGAGTGTCTTCTGAATCCAATTCTTCCTTTGAACAGATATTTAAAATGGCCAAGAGCATGGAAGTCACTAAAAATTGTATATACGAGTTAAACAACCATCAAATCACGCACGTTCTCTTTTACCTTTTTCACCAACAAAAGGCAGACTCCAATTGAACACATTCATAAAATTAGGCAACCAGTAAGGGTGAGGACTGGAATTAAATTGTCTGATATCCAGCACGGCTTTATCATAGCAGAGAATGGCAGCCTTGTTATTATAGACATCGACATAATTGGGTGCAGAGAAGAGCGTCATGAGTACGGGGAAATCATTATTGGCGCCACTACGATACATTCTGTAACCATCGGCCTGGGCTTCATGAGCTCTTATCACAGAGAGTAGATTGTTATTATCTAAAAATTGACAGACTGCTTTATAACTATTTTTTTTGGGGGGAAAGGGAGAAAATAACAATTTCCCCGTTTAGTTTCACTTTTCTAAATACTTTTTTTTTTATAAAAAAGAGAGAGAACCTCACCTATAGAAATAAGAACAGCCACGAACATGATTATGTGTAAACGCTGCTTCATTATTAAAATCTTCAAAGGGATCAGACCAAAGAAGATCGCAAATGAGACCCTCTGTAGGAGTCTCTATGAAACGATCTACCTATCAAAAAAAAAAAAAAGAAAAAATGGGTTTTTGTTGTTTTCTAAAACCAGCTGGTACCATTACCTTTTCAAGATCTTCCAGTTTTTTTAACTCCGGTGAAAGTCCACCATGCACACAAAAGAATTGATCATTGACCACAGCAGCTAAAGGCAAACAATCAAAGCAGGCCATAACGGCATCATATACCCTTTTGGAATATTTAGTTTCACATTCTAGTTTAAAGGTAAAGTATTCTGTGAGATGACGGGATTCATGGTTACCGCGTAGTAGATGAAAGGTGTTTGGATAACAGAGTTTATGTGCCCAAAGATATAAAACACACTTTAAAAAAAGAAAAGTAGATTTAGACCTTGTTTTTTCCCTTCTCAGTAAATCCCTTTTTTTTTTTTTTACCTCTATTGAAAAATAACCTCTATCTACATAATCACCCATAAAGAGATAATGTGTATCTTTAGGATCACTTCCAATCTCAAAAAGTCGAAGTAAGTCATAATATTGACCGTGCACATCACCACAGATGGTGATGGGTGCGGGTAGACGTAGTAGGTTGGGCTCTGCTCTCAGGATATCACGGGTCATGTATAGGATATCCAATGCTTGGTCTTCGGCAAGCCGACCCTCTCTTGTAAAGTGTTGTTTTAGGAAGGAGAGATTGGGGAGTTGGTCATCTGTCCAGAGTTCTTCGTCGGTTGGTTTGTTGGAAGCGGGTGGATCAACCTCTATCGTTTATACATTAATAAACAAATGGTTTGTTTAAGAAAGACCATCCCTCCCTCCCTTTCATTTCCTTGTATCTTTCTCTTACTTGTATAGATACGATCCTGCGTGTTTACAATGGTACCATTATCCATTCGATAGATAGAATGATCGACTTGTTTGGTAATAACTGGAACTGTCATATTGAGAAAGACAAAAAAAAAAAGGAGGAAAGATCTGAAGAGTAAGTCAACCCAACCAAAAATGCTATTTTCTTTATATGTCAAAAAAAAAAGGGTTCCACTCTGAAGCTCCGTCCAAGTAAGTTAATTTGAAACTTTTTTTTTTTTTTGAGAAACTCTTTTTTAAAAACATATTGGCTTTTTCAAGAAAGAGGAGAATATTGTATGGGAAAAGTTTGAAAATGATTAAGAGGGTGAAAGATTCTCATACATTTTGACCAATTCTCTCACTGTTAAAGATTTTATGCACGATAGAAAATAACAGTATTTGATAGCTCAAAGCAAAAACATCTCTCATATTTTGCTATAGCCAATTTTTTCTTGTCAAACTATGCTTTGCTGATATTTTAGTGAAACCTTCAAGTATATATCATGAAGTCTGTATGAATGTAGTGTCGTATTTTAATTTATATAATGCTTATTTAAACGTCGACAAAGACTTCGGATCTTGTAAATAGACAGATACAGCTATAAAAGATAACCCCATCAACTTGTAAGTTCTAGGATACTCCTGATATATATTAAACATTTGTTTCTTTAATGCTCAAGTAAGAGTCCAAAGCCATGCTAACCATGGGCATGATACACAAGTAAAGGTAGATTTATATTGGACTTCCTCCGGACAACAACTTCCATATAGAATCATTTCGTGTCAATTATCTGAAGTATGCTTTTTGGCACCTGACTATTGAAAATGTTGTAAGTTCACTACTAACCAATATGAACATCCATTTTACCTGCATAACTTGAATACAAGAATAAAGTGCTTTTAGTAAGTAACGGGGTATGAATGAACATAAATAAACGATTCTTAACAATTCAATCAGAAAAAATGAAATACATTGCTTCTAAAGGCTATATTCAATACTTTTAATAAACATAACCGTGCCTGATTATCAAATATGTTTATTCAAGTCTTCCATTGCATATGCCTGATGAAACGTCAAATCTTCATATAAAAATCCATGTAGTACCTTTATAGGAATTGTAAAAATCAATATATCATATCAAAATACTTTTCTACTAATGACATGTGTAATGTCAATGAAAACAGTCCTTTTACGAAGAATCATCCGTCTTGTATCCTAAATGTCATATGACTTTACGCAAAAGTCACGTAATTGAAATTTTTCACATTTCTCCTTTAATTAATTGGAACAATAAAAAATTGTTCAAGTCATTACAAAGTTAAATCGATCAGCCAAACAATGACAGAGACTGAACCAAAAAAAATAGCATTTCTGATCGATGAACATTCACTACAAAACAATGTCAGTCTAGACACCGTCAAACTGGCAATCATGCGCTTACTCATTTACTATCATTCCATTCTACAACCCAACTCAGTGGTCTGGAGCTTTCGTTTCTTCAGTACCTCATGCCATTACCCAAATTCCGGTACTCGTACCTTTCATTCCATTTCAGAAGCGTCACTAAAGGAGATAGAGACCCAATACCAGGAGAGAGAAACTGCTGGAAGTAATAGCGTTACTGGTCACTCAAACACCCCAATTACCTACCTTAAGCGAGTACTGACAGAATCTTTAGCCGATTTCCGATGGGGAACTACCGATTCACCTTCTCAAAAGGACAAAAAACAAGAAAATATTGACCATTATTTGCATATAATAACAAGTTGTCCCTATACAGAAAGTGCCATGGTGGATTTTTACGACCCTTCTGTAAGTTTTGTTGATGCTTTAGCCGGAACACAAGATGTTTTTACACAGTTTCTTGGTACCTACAAGTCACGTCATATATCACTTAATCTGATCGATACAGACAAAAGCATGGCCTGTAAACCGAGATCAAAAGGCATTGATAGATGCATTCGTACCCAATTTGAATCCATCATGTTGCAGTTTGGAGGGCAGTATTTGCCTCTCGAAATGCTGACCAAGAAATACAGCACCTATGGCTATGACTTTCTGTCAGAATTCATCACCCATTTACCAAGCACCCGCTTTCCGAAGAAAATTATACAACCTCTGGCAACAAGTCCTGTATGGTCTGGCGAATTTAAAACAAAATCACTTCAAAGTAAGTTCTATCAAAACGAAGATTGTGCAGTTTGTTTATATTTCCTTTTCAAGATTTGGGAGACTTCTCGTTGTATCATGCTCATAAAGTAAAGGAAAGAGACACTAGCATCTTTCTCTATGTTGAAGAGATTGTGATGGAAGGTACTCTGCACCGAAAACAAGTAGTGCCAGCGTGGATTATTAAAGATCAACCACAGATCAATCCAGGCTTTTTTCTATGCTGTGTAAATGGTGATAAATGGGGGTTTCGTAATTTGTTGAAACAACTGCATCAATCACAACTGGTAATTTTAGCAAAATTAGTACCATTAGATGTATTCAAAGGTAAAATCCCAGTGCAAAAGGTAGTTATTGAACCAGTGACAACGAATGTAGCATCGGTTCAATTGGTTGATACAAAGAACTTCCCCCATGTGTTACCTGTAGACACTGAAAATGGTATTGAGGAGTATCCGATTGGGTGTAATATCAACAATTTAATAACAATAAATCCTACCGAAATCATGGGAAATGGTAGCGTGGATAGTTTAGACATGGAGCCACCAAGTTTCTTGAAAGATTTAATGTTTAAAAGGGAGCGTGATGATATGCCATCTATAGCAAGTCCTGCTCGTAATAGTATTTTGATCAACTTGGCAGATACACCAACTACTTCAATTGTTGAAACAATAAACCGAGAATATCAAGACAGCTATGATGATAAAACCGAAGAAGAGGAAGAAGAAGGACATGAAGAAGTTATAGAACTACCAGCAGACATAAATGCATTCGGAAAATCACTTAAATCATTATATATGGAAGTATTGTATAGGAATAAATACCCAATGTCCTACACCATTGAGATTATAGATAACTATATCCAGCATCTCGTCAAGTATAATCACTCAAAACAAGATATTGTCAACCAGCTTTACATTTATACTTTATCTAATAAAGATCTCAACGAAAAACACGCCAATACAATTCCTAATGGATGGAGGCAGCCATTCCAGCACAGTACATTTGAGCAGGTTTGTTTATTTGACTGGTGGGAAGGTGTCAAGTCAAAGCCTTCCATTGAAGAAAAAAATTGGTTAATCACATTAAAGTTTAAAGAGTAAAATGAACAAGTTTAACCAAGTAAAGGTTGTTATTGTTACTTATTCAACTATTTTTAGAGCTCAACTTCAAGTCATTCTGTATTGCTTTATTACAAAGCTATTGCCTGATACTAATCTCCATCCAGAGCAAGATCCTGCTGATTTGGCTGAAAAGTTCTTTAGTCAAATTGTTATCTCACATGCCATTCACCGTATTGATGACTTTTTGCAAGATAAAGATAGATATGAATACCATGCTGTTGATTTCACAGATACCGCTTTTATGGAACTGCTGGAAGATAGGTAAATCAATGGTTTAGTATAATCGAAAACTTACTGATAATTACAAATTCTTTATAATAGCTTTCCAGATCTTAATGCACTGGTATTGAAGTTCAGAGAAGCAGTTGATATGGATGAAACAGAAGACGAGGCGATTGAAGATCAAAATCAAAATATCCCTGCTCGTACAATACCAACATGGGATGAATTGAATGTTTCTTGGGCAGAAAAGAGTAAACAGCGTGATGTGCCTAAACCGCCACCTTCAGTCTCATCGCTATCATCAAATCGATCTCGTAAAAAAATACCAGCTCCTCCTAAACGTCAAACAAGTAATCTATTGGATACATTTCAAAAGCGTTCTGTTTCGATGGAGCCTAAAAAGAAAGAGGTTGATAGAATCTCAGAGGCTTCAAAAGCAGCAGACGCTAAAGTACTCCGTTCAAAGGTCAATGGTGAAGCTACAATGAAACGGAAGCATGGATTTCTCAAAAGTGCAAAATCTCCTGAGCGGGTCAAACCAAAATCAAGACTTTCCACCCAAGAATCAGGTACTGTTGTACTTCGACGTACAATGACTTCACCTACCACACCCACCACCCCTCGTACACGTAGAGTTCGTGATTGGGAGAACAATATCTTTGCCAATTTCCAAGAACCTTGTCCATCTCCAAGTAACAATCATTTACGCAGAGAAAGCATCGAATATTCACACTATGATAATCATAGTTTAGATATGGATCAGCTTGGATTCTCTATACCTGCATCACCCAATCGTAGTGCGCGACCAAAGACTCCTCAAAGCACTCCCAAGCGCTACAAGAAGATTTTTACACAGAGTATTCACGGAGGGAGACAGCACCACTATGAAGAGAGCGAATCAATGAAAATTCCAATCACTTCTTTAGAGCCAGAAGAGACCACACCAAAAACGAGTATGCGTAGAAAGAAATCAATGGGAGTGGACCAGGTTCGACCCAGTCGCAATCTCACTTCTCAATTTGAGGCTATGAGGGATGTTTCCCCTGAGAATTCACATGCTAGTTCACAGACAAACAGTGTTACAAATCATGATTTTTGGAAGAGTGATTTTCCCTCTATAGCGTTACCTGAGGAAGATTAGTTTACTGTACATCATATCCTCCTTATTGGCTGTATATATATATAATTCCACAATAAAACGAAAAAAAAGACGGACATTAAAAAAAGTTGCGTCACTTTTGAGCGCTGAAAGGTGATGGCATCTCCCCAGGTCTTTTTATTGTTTTTTTTCTTGTTTTTTTTATTACCCGCTACTCCCCTCTCTTTTTTTATTTATTATGTTAGCTCGTCAAGCTATTTTGAAGGCCTCCAAGGCTACCTATGCCACTGCCGCTTATCAGGCTTCTAATGGTATTAAGGTTTTTTCTACTGAAGAGCCTGGTCAGACAGCTGCTTTGGCCCTTGTTGTTAAGGGAGGTGCCAGAGCCGAATCAAAGGAACAGGCTGGCGTCGCTCATTTTTTGAAGAATTACGGTTTCAAGGTAAATGACATGAAAACGAAATAAGGAGAGAGAGACGTAGATATATATATATAATAAAAAGAGGATAAGAAATGGCTTAAATTTACGAAAAATGGGGAGAATGAGAGAGAAAAAGGAAGAAAAATAAACCAACCCAACTCGAAACCAACATTTGTACTTTATAAACTAGAACAATGTCAACCGTACTGCTTTCCGTATTGCTCGTGAAGCTGAATTGGCTGGCGGTGTTCTCTCTTCCAATTTGACTCACGAGTCTTTGGTTTACTCTGCTGAGTTCCTTAAGGAGGATGTGTAAGTTTTTACCAACTTTGTTTTTCGTGATAATACGAGATTCACCATTTTATTGATATGCTTTTTTTTTTTTTTTTGCAATTGGGGTTGGATTTAATTTGACGATAAAACAAAAAACAGTGCTTTATTCGCAGAGTTGTTGGGAGATATTTTACAGCAAAAATACCAAGATCATGAATTTGTCGATGTTGCACACCAAACAGCTGGCGAATCTGCCAACGCTTTGAGCACACCAGAAATTGTTGCCCTTGAAGCTGCCCACCAGGTTGCTTTCCGCTCTGGTTTGGGTAACTCTATCTTTGCCAAGCGTTCTGCTCGTGTCAACAACGCTACTGTCAAATCATTCGCTCAACAAGTCTTTACCCAAGACAACGTTGTCCTTGTCGGTAGCGGTATCAGCCACGAAGTGCTTGCTGATCTCGCCGAATCCTTTGTCACACTCCCTCAAGGTAGCAACTTGCCTGCCACTCAATACCACGGTGGTGAATCCCGCATTGAGTCTACTGGTCAGTCTCAATTTGTCCTTGGTTTCCAAGGTGCTGCTGCCAACACCAAGGAATATGCCGCTTTTGAAGTCCTTCGCCAGGCTTTGGGTGGTGAGGTCTTTGTCAAATCCACTGCTGGCTCTGGTCTTTTGGCCAAGGCTGCCACCAAGTTCTCTCAAGGTACTTCTCTCAAGGCCTTCAACTTGGGTTACTCTGATGCCGGTCTCTTTGGTATCCAGATTGCTGCTGACTCCAGCGAAATTGCCAATGCTGCTGCTGCTGCCGCTGAGCAATTGAAGGCTGTCAGTGCTGGTTTGGATGGTGCTGAATTTGAAAGAGCCGTCAACCAAGCTAAATATGCCACTCTTGCTGGTCTTGAAACCCGTCTTGATCGCGTACAGACCGTTGGTACCAATGCGCTATTTGGTCAGGTCTCCACAGCATCTGAAGCTGCTACTGCCATTGCTGGTGTTACTGCTTCCGATGTCTCTGAGGTAAGAGGAAAAAATAAATAGGGAAAGAGTTGTCAATATATTAATTATAAAACAAAAAAAAAAATAGGTTGCCTCCAAGTTGCTCAAGAGCAAGTCCACCTCTGTTGCCCTTGGTGACTTGGCTCGTTTGCCCTATGCTGACTCTCTTTCTTTGTAAATTAAACACAAATTAAAAACGTAACAAAATATCATGTTTTTATAAATGACGGCTTAGAAAAAAAAAGTAAAAAAAAAAAGTGATTACTTTTTTTGTTCAACAATAAATTTTATATTTTTATTTATTTTTACTTTATTTCTTTCTCTCTTCATCTTCTTTTTATAATGATTAACACCATTTCAGAAAACGATTTGAATCAGGCGACTTTTGATAAACTATTTGAAGAAGCCCAAGTATTATTTGAAGAAGCCCAAGCTTGGCCAGTACTTTATCGTAAAGAAGGAGTTATAACACGCCAAAAGCCTACTTCAAGCACAGATAACGGACATCGGTTCTTTCAAAGAACAAGCACTCACAAAGTAGGCTATGATGCTATAAGGGCACTTTTGTATGTGGATCACAGTCTAAATGAAAAGAAATACATTGAAACGTTGGAAGATGTCAGTGCATTAAAGACGTTATCTATAGAAGGAGGAGGTCAAGCTGGTGTATTCTGGCTTGGATTCGAGACACCACGATTTTCTGCAAATAGAGAATTCGTCGAGTTGGTTGCTACCAAAGAAACAGATCGGCGCTTTGTTATTGTAAGTGCTCCAGTTGATTACACTCCAGTTAAAGATAAATATGTCCGAGGCGCTTATGAGGCATGGGAACAAGTGGTTGAAAAAATAAACGAAAACGGCGAACTAGTGATTGAGTGGACATGTATTCAGCACTCGAGTGCAGGTGGAAAAATACCAAGCGTAATGTCTGATTGGGTGGCAGGGAAGGATTTCCATAAAGATGTGAAATCGCTTATCAATTACATCAAGGATAACGCATAAATAATACAATAAGATAGAAAAATAAATAAAATTGGATTTGAAATGAAAATTATGCATGCATTTGTGTTTATTCGTCTATTTAGTATATTCATAGTAGCGATAGGCTACATTTCCTTCTTCTTCTAATCTTTCACTATCGACAGTCTTTCTCAAAATAAAGCCTAATGAGAGCATCTTTTGTTCAAAATGATTTACTTCTTCCCAATGAGTAGATCTTAATGGAATCATAAAATAAAACTCTTTTCCCATCAGTTTCGAAACGGCAACTGGTAAATGATCTGCGTGATCCATTTCATATAAAAGATCACTGGCAATGACGATATCAAATTGACGTCCTTCCCATTCAGGTGCTTCTCCTTGAGAAAGCTTTATGAAATCTAAAGGAGCCACTTGTGCATGAGAATTATTTAATTTGATATTGTAGGTAACGTTCTCTAATACACGCGGATGATAATCGGTAACATGAATTTCAGCCGCACCTAAATGGTCACAAACGAGTCCGACCATGCCAGTACCTGTACCAAGCTCAAGAACTTGGGAGTCAGCCAAGTGTGGAATACAGTTCTCCTGAATTAACTTCCTACCCAAGCAAACAATGATAAGGTTATTTATCATTTTACAATTATATTTTATTATCTTACTTTGCCATCAGAGGAGCAGCACCCCATGTCTTAAAACCAAGATCATTACCAACATAACAAGGCTCATGTAGCAATACAGGTAATACTTCCTTCACACCATTGTTGTTTAGGTACGGAATATGCCACGTGCGAGTGATCGCTCCCGCAGCTATTATTTGCTAATTTATTTAGAAGAATTCTACCTGAAACCCTGTTTTTGTCTTACCTCCTCTACCTGACATATGGGCCAATAATCTAGAAGAGCGTTCCATACGATCATCATCCTTATCATCTTCAACTAATATATCACTTGAAATCACTTTTAATAGCAGGTGGCTGGTAAGTGTTCTAGCCTTGATTATATCATCGGGGTGGATTATGTATTGTCGATATTCTTGTTCTTCAATAGATATTCCAGGAACTTCCAAGTCCATAAATCTATCAGCAGAGAGCTGGATGAGATTATCCAGCATGTCCAACATCTTATCAAGGTGCACCTGCAATGCTGTTCCTCCTGTCTTTCGAGAAGCAGCTACTTGATGTGCTTCCATCTCAATAGACTCTAATAAATCTTGAGGAACAATGTCCATCTTTGTTCTTTTTTTTAATATTGTGGAAAGAAAAAAAAAAAAACGAAAAGAGAAGAAAACAAAAAGAAAATGAAATAAAGCGACTGAGAAAAAGATAAAAGAGATAAAAGAAGGAGAAGTAGAATAATAAAAGGATGGGGATTAAATACTTTTTTTTAATACAAAAAAACGAAGAAGTTCGATTGGTTCGTTTTCAATTTAAGGAAATAGTGGAGATCTAATAGAAATGTTTCTTTACGTCTACTTCTTTTACTATAACGATATTTGTTTACCGCTTTCATTTTTTTATGTCCTAATGATCTTATTACTGGGATTTCACTTGGATAAATAAAATTCAGGCTGACTAGTTTAGAGTTAAGTTTTTCTATGGAGCAAAAGACTGCGCTTCATGTTGGGCATAAATTAACAAGACTTGTTTAAACTACCAATTAGAAAATTTATAAGCATCTTCCGATAACTCATAAGTAACTACCATGCTTACTACAAAACTTGAATAAAAAACAAAAAACCATGTACACCTTTGACGTGGCTTATACACATTATCTCAAAATTTTTAAAAAAAAAAATGTTTGTAAGGGAAAAAAAATCACTTTTTAAAAGATATATTTATTGATAAAAATAAAATAGTTCAACATAGAGGCAAAGAACACTAAAAGAAAGGAAAATAATGTCAATAAAAGTGATAAGATAATAATTAACAACTTAATATAATATTTGTTAAGTTCAGATTGACTTCAGGTATAAGAACATAAGTACTTTCATAGAAATTATCAAAATGAGCTGGGTTTAGTAGCATTTGGTTCAATCATCATTGAAACCATCAATACTGAACATAACAAACATTATAAATGATGTTTATTCGAAGTGGTACTTACATTTTGTCTCGAGTGGATAATGAAGAAAAGAAAGAGTGGGCAACTCTGTCACCCTTTTTATAAGTTTGTGGCTTTTTTCTGCTTGTGAAATATTTAATAGTCACTTTTAGACTCCGTAAAAATTTTTGCTACCCTTGATCCACGCGACAAGAAAAAAATTTTCTGAATTAAAAGGTTACAAACCCAGTGTTCCAATAAAACTTTACGTGAATGATTAGAGCACCATTTATTCCTGAATTAACTTAAGAGATGATCATTTGCTCCTTCATCGCTCGAGAGAAACCATAAATCACAATAAGATAATTTCTTCTACTATTTTTTGTAAATTTGGTAGAATTTAAACCAATGAAATACTTGCTTAGGACGCAGATCTTATGTAATGCCACACAGCATAATTTTTCGCTTTGAGTATTATACAAATTCTAATGTATTATTGGTTCTAATTGGCAGATCAAGGCTTACTTTTCCTGTTTTTTTAAATGCTTTAAATGCTTTACTTTTATTTTTAAAGGCATCCAAGTACTATAAAACTAACGCACATTTTTCTGTAAGATTAAAAAACCAGTTAGCACAGCGCTATGCTATCCTAAAAGGAGTATGCAAAGATAGTGCATAAATACAACCCTTTTAGCCATTACCTGTTTATTAAAATAGAGATGTAAATGCTTTTATAGACACTCATCGTAAAACAAGGTTTGATGTTAGTCATATTTTGTTAAGACCTTGATGATAACTTTAATCTTTAATTATAGTACAATTGGTAAAATATATAGAACAGTATTTTGTTTTAATATATTTGTTAATACTTTTATATTATTTTGTATTAGATAAATTGACTATGTTTATCTATGAAAATCTAAAATGTTTTTTCCAGTATTCTAAAAGTTCTTCGGCGCTAGTTTGCTTGCTGTTAATAGAATAAAATGTGCGCTCCAATAAGTAGGCAAAATGCTCTTTATAAGGACCTTTGATTTTACTAGTGTCAAGTTGAATATTGGAATAGTTCTCTTCTTGTGCCTGTGGTGCTTGTTCGAAAACGATATTATAGATCATATGGCCGACTCTTAATATGTCATTAGCCTTCTCTTCTGGGTTATTGACTTGTGAATAATAAAAGTCTCCTAAAATCCAGTCCATAGATGGTGCACTGGTCTCTGCATAGAATGTCTCTAGAGATAAATGACTATGGGAAAAACCCTTGCGATGTAGAGCGTGTAAAGCTGTTAGGATTGAATAAGTCACCCAGACCTTGAATACATCATCAGATAAATCAATATAGTTGTGGAGATCTCCCTCTTTTGCATAAAGTGTATGCAAGTTATTTTTAGGCTCGTAACCAGATGAAATTAAAATGTACTCTATCTGGTATTTAGGTGAAGGTGATGATAATTTAAATGCCTTGAATAGCTGAAGAACCCTGTCGGATTGTCCGTTAAGATTCTTTAATACCATCAAACTCTGATCAAACCGTTCCTTTTGCTCCGAGGTAAAATAGTGGATTATAGCAGGACTCTTGCTTCTTGAGTATGTACATTTTCGTAAGAAAAGACCTTCAGAAAGTTCTATTCCATCTTCATCAGTTCGAATATCACAGCTATTATTAAATACACTTGGATATTCTGCAAAATCAGGATCACCTTCTTGAGAGCTGTTTAGTGTATCTAATCCAACATTTCTGGCTGCATATCCATGTGTAAGATTTTCTGAGCATATAATAGGTGATGTACTTGTAGTTGCTATAGAAAGACCTAGTATCAAATCATTGTTAGGCGTTCATATACAAATATAGTAGGCAAGGAAAATGCTTTACACTAAAGCCATTTCCTCCTTCTGGAGACATACCACGCTTTTTTCTTCTTTTTGGGAGTACACAAAAGAGGAATATAGTCGCTGCAATAATTAAAAGAAATGCAATACCGCTTCCTACAGCAATGCCAACAATCTGACCAGTGCTAAGAATCTGGTTTTGGTTGATGTTTGATGGAGTAGGGGTTACAAAAGCTGTAGTTGGATCAGCTGAGCCTGTGGTATGTGTCTGTGTAACCGAAATTTGGCTGAGCGCAGCCAATTGTTTTATTCCATTTCCATCAATAATTTGTAGAGTGCTGTTTTCATCATTTGAAAAAACAAAACTTGAATTCAGCTGTACATTTGTGTTATTCATGATGTTTACACTGGCACTCGCACCATTTTGGGCATTATACTAGATTTAAATATGTTATTTTCTTCTGCTATAATTACTTTGCTTTTATCACTTACAGGCACTGTTACTGTTTTCACTTTAACTCCATCTGTTACTGCGAATTCAAGCAAGTTTGAAAACCCTGCAACTGTAAAGCTCCAGGGTGAATTTTGTATAAGCGAGAGATCATCGTTTAAAACATAAGTTTTATCGTAAGTAATATTACTTGTTGAAGCATTATAAACCATCAATTTTGTATTTGTTAGTTGATAAATAACGCTGCTGTTGGAACCAGCCATCCAGTTGTTTAAATTGGATATATTTGAGGTTGCTGTGATATTTTCTGGACCATTACTTTGATTGCAGTCTTCCCAAACTACATTTCCGATATCACTATCATTACTATTATATAATGCACACCACACAGGATCAATGTTATTATTTCTGGCAATGAAAAGAACTGGCTGGTTGAGGTCAGGTGTATGACTGAATGTCAATTGGTCACTTTCATCAACTGAGATTGTGGCGTTATCATTTTCCAAGGTTGATACTCGATATGTAGTAATGGTATCAGGATCATTACGACTTGTCCCTAGTATATAGGTAGAGTTGTAACCATCGTAAACACAGCCGCGATCAAAAATAAAGTCAATGTTCGAATTGATGGTAATACTTTTTGAAGCAGGATCAGTTCTGTTTGGGAAGACAAAACTGCTTCCATTTGCATAATAGTACTCGTTGTTAATAATACCCGCGCACTTCAAAAAATTCATGGTATGAAATAAAATTATAAATATAAAAAAGACCTGAATTAATATCTTTTTGTAAAACTTTATTATTTTATTTGTGACCCTATTTTTGTTCTCAGTAACTTCGCCACTCCACGGTTATACAGGGCGCCCAATAACTTTTTTTTTGGAAAAGAGGTGGCATAATTATGCTCAGCATGGCTTCTGATTGTCATTTTTTTTTTACTTGATTTGTTTAATACTTTATTGTATACAGAAAGAATAGGTTTAGTATCTATATAAAAATACATCTATAATACATAGAAAAGTTGTACACTATAAAACATGTTCAACAGTATTCCAAAATAGGAAATCAAAAGCACGTATTTAAATTAAGCTGATTTAGCGAAAATAATACAATCGTCTTCAGTCACAAGAGATATATCGGAAGATAAAGTTTCAGTTTGTTCATGTAACCATCTTTCAAAGTGACTTTCTGACGATATCCCAGCATTTGCTGCCCCTGGTAGTAAACATACTCTTTGGATATTAGGACATATGTAGTTGAGTCTAATTATATGTTCTTTGTGCCATGTTCTACTGGATGCAATGGTAAAAGATTCTAAGGCAAGTAGCTTATTTGCTCCTTCAAGCAGCGATATAAGAGACTCTGCATGAATGTGGATTTGGCATAGTATTAAAATGTGTGTGATATTCGGTGACTGAATCATTAGCTTCCCTAGCGTATCTGCATTCACTGAAATGTAGTTTGATTTGTTTGGTGTGCCAAAAAGCGAGAATTTTACCAAAGAGGTATTTTGTTGTGAATATAATCGGAGAGAATGGTCAGAAAGCGTATTCCAGCCATGAATAGTTAGATATTGTAAATTAATGCACTTTAGAAGCAAGTAACGTATAACACTATCATGGACTCCCCTTATTTCTATCGATTTCACGTCGCCAATGTGTGGGCTTAATATTGAGTTAAGAAAACTAAGTTTCCAGAATTTGTTTTCTTTCAATACCAATTCGAGATTTTTCCAGTAAATAGAACAGTCGCAAAACTTTCGTAAAAGTCTCGAGGTCTGACGTAGCTCATTCATTTCTTGGTAAGATACATTGGAAACGATACTATGTAGAATTTCGTTTGGTAGTTTATCAAGCATAACTTTTTATATTGAAAAAAAGGAAAAACAAAAACAACATGAAAATACCATCCTTTTATAATAATCCCAAAAATAACTGCAAATACAAGATACTACATCTCAAGTGGTTATAATTACTATCTTAATATTTTTTTTGTAGTTAAGTAAGTATAACCACTTGAGAAAAATTTATAACAGATTACATGTATGAAAGAATAATAACGTAAACTATAAACTAACTTCTTTTCATTTATATAGTTATACGAGAAGAAAATATTAACACTTTGTCAGAGGAATTTTGAAATGGATGAAGTGTACTAAATGAATGTAAGAAGATTTATTTTACTAAAATAAAGACTTGAAAGTAAAATAAGAACGATAATTCCCTCTCTCTTCTTTTGCTCACACGATGATTTCATTAAGAATTATAGATTACCACGAAAAGATTTTTCTTATTATTGAATTTGACTTCTGAATGACACGTGATCAATCATTGTTAGAATTATGTAATTTTTGTGGTTATATGCAAAGTTTGAACACAAATGTTTACTTTTCAAAAGAAAAGAGGAAAATAAAAAATGCAAATGGTGATTTTAAATTTATACTTCTACGTAAATTAGTAAAACGTATTTTATATGTTGTGTGTGGTTATTATACGCAAATGTACCACATATATAAATGTAAATATATAAATATATAGATATATGTCAAAGGATAAC
>MU622287.1:67413-80428 GCA_025399235.1 Backusella circina FSU 941
GTCGTTTTTTTAACCTTGGATATACCTTTCATATTTTATGTCAAAAGCCAATATTACTTCACTACGGAAGTTACTCCTTAATTCCCAAATAATATTTTGTTTATTAGCTTTTTATTTACGCTACATGTGTTATTTCATGATAATGGAAGTGATAGGCAGTCTTATTTTAGAATTTAGGATTCGATTGATACATCTTTGCAGTTTGTGGTTCAAAATTTCTATAAATTCCCATATAATATTTTTTTTAATGAGGATTATAATACCTAAGTGATTTTTTTTTTTTTAAAGATTTTTTTGAAAATAACAAGTGTATCAATAATACCCATAGTGCTTATGGTGATTTATTTTGTAAAGAAGATACTCTTTATAAAAATGCAGGATATCTAATTTAGGTAGTATTACTTAATAATACTATACTTTATACTATTTTGAGCTAATAAAATATGATTCTTTTTGGATAACCATCTCAATATTTGTAACAGCTCATGAAATAAAAATAAGTACTTGCTTGTTTAAGGCTGAATATTCCTTTTGCGTTCATATGATTAATGATTCATTTCTACAGAACACGATTTCCTTTCTAAGTTGATTTAAAAGTATAGTTCATAAGTAGGGATTACCGAGTCATGGTATTATTCAAAAAAAAAGAAAAGAAAGAATAAACACCACAGAGTAGTTTCAATGATTTATTTAAAGTTTTAGAAAACTGGTGCTATATTAGCTTATTTTTTTCATCGAATACATACTTGAAAGTCAAAGCTACTACATAATTTTCTTTTTTTAAAAACCAAAGTTCATCTTTGTAACTGATACCATTACAATATGAATGAAAACAATTCGCATTGAAACTAAATGTAGACTGTGCATAAAATCCTAAAAGAAGGGTAATTCATCAGTTTATTTTAGTCATGAAAATATATAAATTTGGTAAGTACATATATGAATATACGTTATAATATCATTAACTAGAATAATAAGGAGTGATATAATAGCCCTACCAGAAAATTATTAAAATGAGTTAAATAAAAGAAAAAAAAAAAAAAAAAAAANATAACTTTAAATTGTATAGAATGTTCAAGTTTCACAATTTATGTAAACATGCTCAGCTATAGTCGAATACAATTGGAGTGATTATTTTATAATTCAATTTTTATTTATAGCATATATTCTTGGTAATTTAATATATACTTTAAAAAGAATAACGATACATTAAAAGGTTTATTACTATCTTATTGTCTAATATATATTTAAATATATTTAATAATAAAGTATATCTCTATACTCATTAGCTTATGCTGATCAATTAAATGAAGTTGAAAACGAATACAGTATCAATTGAGCATGTTTACATAAATTGTGAAACTTGAACATTCTATACAATTTAAAGTTATACTCTGTTGGAATCAATGATTGTTTTGATCTTAAAATATACGGCGTTTGAGTCGAAGAGAACGGTTTGTGGTTTATTATTATTGTTGTTACTATCATTAAATTGTATGAATATTTATTAGATTTTAAAGTGCTTTGGTAAATATAAAGAATAGACAATACTTTGGAACAAAAAAATGATCCATAAAGAAATTTACAGAGAATATGTACAAAATATTATTATTATATGAGAAAGTTTATATCCTTTCTCTAAAATTATATATATATATATATCTTCAAAAAACAAGAGGCAGACTATTTCTTCTGGTGTTTTCTTTAGTCAGGGAATCTATTGGCTCTTCATATTCATCTGCCATTATTTTTTCCTTCTTTTGATGGTTAGTTGTCATATTTGTAAAATAGAGTGGTCCATGCAGATTGCTGGTATCAATCGATAATTTTGGTTTGTTATTCATGCGCTTCTTTTTTGGTGAATATACAACTGATGATGTTAGTAGAGGTGCTGGTACAAAATTAATAGATACTGCAAAAATAAAAGGTTCTTTCGATGGAGTAGAAGAGGTATCCGGAAAAAGCCCACTTCTGTCATAATCAGATTGAGAGTATGTGTAGCTAACGCTATGAGGTTGTGTACTGAAGCTTACTCGAAGTTCGGATGATCTCTTTCTCTTGCGTGTTGAGGATATACAGGATCTAGAAACAGGTAATAGTGTAATAGTAGACATTTTCGATATATAAAAAGTGAACAAGAATTAAGGAAATATTAGAAATTACGCAGTCTTTATAAAGGATTTCAGTACTCCTGAAAAAAAAATAGCTGTAGTATATAAATAGACATGACATTATGAGAAGCAGTGGAAAAAAATGTTTTGGCGGTAATAAGCCATCTCTAAAAATAAGCATGCTTTCCAAAGGAGAGTGTGCAAAACAAATCAAACAAAAAAGCACTCCTTTGTTATAAAACTTTTTTCCCTCTTCATTCCTACTCTTCTCTAGCGGGGTTGTGATTGCAAAGGATGTAAATAAAAAATATTTCAACGATCAAATATAATTACCGGATTAAGATTATACAAATGTAACTACCTTTTATGAGTTTTTGTGAATGTGGATCTACAAAAATAAATCAAGACAGAAATAGAATGGATAAGGCCCTATTTTTTTTTTTTAACCTCACCTGTTACAAACATTATCATATGCCTCAAGGAGGTATCAATTTAGCTACACTTTAAGGGGAAGGACGATCTTTATATATAAATAAAATAAAATAAAAATATTTGTAACGACAGAAACTAAATTTAGCTGCTGCAAAGCAGTGCTTGATTCATTCCAAATGCCATATGGTCGGCAATATACAGTAAGCATCTTTTTAAATAAACAAAAGACTTAATGTAATGTTATTTTAGCAAAATAATTACTTTTTAGTCACCAATAAAATGTATACATGTATATGTCTGTTTATATACTAAATTTAATCTTGGTTCATCATTTTTAAAAATTAAACTGGTTTTCACATATAAATAAATAAGAAAATTGTAGAATAAATCAAAACTTAATAATTGGTATTGATAAAAATAACTACTAAATTATAATTTTTTAATAGAGATTAAAAGAAATAAAAATCTTAGCTTGAGCGAATGTCAGAATTACCATATTTGACCCAATTCATAGTTTTTGTTCAAAAATTTAGTTTATTTGAAAAAAAAAAAATCAATATAATATAATTTGAATGTAAAAATATGAATTAATGGATATATATTTTAGGAAGTCTTATTACCAGATATAGCATTATGCTGGTTTGTAACCCATTCTTTAACCCCAGATAGACTTGAATGACCAGTAGAACCATTAACAGCCTTATCGAAATCGACACCATTTACACTGCGATTAATATAATCGTTCATTGCATCAGTTGGATTGCTTGTATTAAAGGCGAGCTGTGCATTGTACGTCTTGTTTCCAATATCGACATAATTGCGTGCAATTGCCTGGTCCCAAGTAACATCATCACGAATCATGTTGGCCACAACGTCAATGTGGGTACTCAGTACGCTAGGGTTAACTACTTTGTTTGAAAGTTCAGAAAGAAGTTCCTGAAATCTGCTGTTATATTCAGGTACTTTAAGCATTTCTTGAAGCAAAGGGCGGAAGTCATTGCTAACACCTGGATAGTCGGTATAATTACCAGTTAACATCTTGGTCATATCCTCAACTGTATTTCCAAATGTGCTCTCCATACTAGACGCAATGAAAGTCATGTAAGATTCCAAGGAGGCACCATAGAGCATATAGTTTTCTCCAGCAGTGACATAACCGTTTGTGTTTCCGAGTAGAATTTCAAGTGCAGCTCTGTTTAATAACGAATTAATATCTGATAATACTTTGACAATGCTGTATCACTTACGCACGAAGAAAACTTTCAGGATAAATTCTTCTCTCCCAAGCTGCAATAGTGTTGTTTGTTAAGCTGATTTCTTCAGCAGGGCTAGCAAGGAATTTAGTAAGACCAATCAAACGTCTATAACTAGGAGCGCTCTGCTTACTGGCCTGTTCTTCTTTTAGTGAATAATAATTATTAGGGAAAATTTTATCTCCATTGGTACTGGTATTATAGGCCGATTGGTTGGTACCAATATATGCAAGTGTTGCATTGTTATCTCCAGAATATAAAGGACCATTTGTGTAATCGTCAGAATCATATGCAAAGTTTTTGAGAAGCCAAGGTTTACGATAATCTACCATAAATCCAAAGAGACCATATGAATTTCCATTGATAAACACTCTATGAAAGAGTATGGCATAAAAATAAATAGGTAAATATTTTTACTAAATATATAAACAGCATAATGGTATTACCTCGAAAAAGTAAAATCTGGAGCAGGTAAGCCTGTAGAGTTGAGAATTTCAGCCGATACATACTCTCTCAAGTATGATGGATCAGAATAAAGCGATCTTAATTTGAATTTTCTGTAGTCGTTGAAGGTGTTATTTTTTGGGAGTTCAATTTTGTAGGATGCCTTAGGAGCATAACGAGTCAGTGGAGAAGATCCAGATAATTCAAAATCGACATCTTTGAATTCCTTCACTTCATTAGAACTATGAAAACTCAGTTAGTACTCGACAATTCTACTACTTTAATACTGTAGTTAATATATTACCTGATGTAAGTCAAATCAGATGAAACTGTCTTGCTTTTTTCAGCATTGTGAACCTTATTGAGGTTCGCTTCGTCAATAGTAAAGCATAAAGTAGGTATATCTCCGGATTTAAAAGGTTTAGTATCATTAATAGCGAGAATATCAAGATCTGACAGTACTTGAGTAAGCTTAGGTAAAATGGTAACAGTATTACTGCGATTATAAAAATCATTCAAGCTTTTAGTAGAAACCATAGGGCGAATAAATGGCTCTTTCTCAGTGATAGTATTTTTACTATCTAACTTTGCATACTGATAACCACCAGTGGCCTGAGGTGCACTTCCAGTATAAAAAAGAGGACAGTTACTTGAAGGATTGAGAGGATAAGCCTGGTTATCAATGACAACACCCATCTTTTCTGTACCCACGGTAGGAGCAACTACATTGTATTTGACATCAGCAGCAGATGCAAAACTCAAAAGAGTTACCACTAAGAAGGCTAGATGGTTAGAAAAGAACAATTGGACAAATATCAAGTCTAGTTAACTCACAAGATATCAAAGGGAGCATTACTGTTTTGTTTCAAGATAAAAAATATAAAGACGATAAAAGAATGAAATTGTCTTTTCGTGGAGCAGAGTTCTGTCTTTTTATAGTTCCAGAAAATTATCAAAATACACTGAACTTAAGTTGGATCAGAATCAACTTCCACGCTTGGTTTTACATTCTGCTTTAATTAACATCTGAGTTTGTTTAGTTGTGTGCTTCATCGGCTATTAAAAATAGGATTTAAATGCTCACCATCTTACTTCGGTATTTTAACTCTCCTTGGAGTTTCCCAACGAGACATTCACTTTAATGTTCAGTTTGTAAAAACATCGGGCGACTCTCTTAAATGATAGCGTGAATACTTGGCATTTTCTGCTTCCTTTTTTGTAATGCAAATAAGCTTGGTTTTTATTTATTTTACAACCTGACTTTAATAAAGAGTAGATAAGGATTGATTTTATCTTGATTGAAATTATTCCCATTATTAACATCATTTTGAAACTTGGAAATAAATAAAAATAGATATAAAAAAGAAAGAACGAAAACACCATGAAAGAGCTTTTTATATATTCAAACAATGTTTCTTCTATCTTAATATTTGTATGGAATATTAACCTGTTCGTATTTTTGTGTGTATGTGTGTGCATTTTACCCAATAAAATAGTAAAACAGAAAATATCATTTAGTATACATTTCTTATCAGATTAACAAGTTTATTACAGATTTGAAGCACCAGTAGCAATATTAAATAGAGCGGGGGAAGATCGGAAAGATGTAACCTCATAATTTTGCTACTATTGTGTGTCTTTTTTTTATTATTCTTTTAGAATTATGCAAACTCAGCGCTGTCACCATCTCTGACATTCTGATAACCACCTGATGGGAAGGCACCAGGAGCATTTGACCAAGCTATTATCAGTTACAAATGTTTAATACTAAGCCAAACCCAATATATATACTTTATTCATCATACCTCCAGCACTTAAAGACTCGCCTCTATTTTGAAGGTTGTTGACTGAAGTATAAACTGTGATTGGCTGATGGAAATAGGTTTAGATTATAATTTCTTCGTATCCACTATATATATATATATATATCATATTACCTTTACAATCAAGCTAATCACATTAAAGCTAAATATTATACAAAAAATAGGTCAGTTGAACCTGCTGATTTGTTTAGTTTCTCATCACTCACAATTTAGCAAATCCAAAGCCGCTCTCGCCCTGAGGATTGCTACCATGCAGCCAAAACCAAATCAGATCCAGTGCAACACTTAAGCCAAGGGCAAAAGTAAACTAAAAGAAAATGGTGTATACCCCTCAGTTTAACTAATACTCTTTTTTTCGAGTAAAAATGTTTATAAATACCGTTTTCATGGGCGTATTAGAGTCATGATTATTGTATGCCCAGATTCCAAAGAAGAAGATGGGAATATTATAAGTAGGATTCGTTGCAATTGCACCTATTAATGAAAGAGCCTATACAAGTTGTTTAATCTATGTATCCAAGGGGCACTTCTTGACTGTTTTACCAAATGTAAACCTAAGAGACTAGCTAGGTTTGCTTGCTGAATAGCATTCTGCACCGACTCCATTGTTAAATAAGAAAAACGCGAGAACTTTGTATAATAAAGTAAGAAAAAAGTTGTAAAATAAAATAAAACAAAATACACATAACGCTGTGTGTCACATTCAAATATATCACATGTTTTAATTGTTATCAATTCTCTTCAATACAGATTGAATTAATGCACTATCTGTGCCTAGTATCAGGTCAGTTAAACTACAGTCAATAAACTCAGTTCTTATGTTTGGGCTAATCCTCTTTTCTTCTGTTTCTACTTCGGTTTTTGTAGAAATATCATCTTGTTCAGTTTTTATTTTCTCATTATCCTCAGAGTCTTCTGCTGTTAGACTCTCTCTAATCTCTTTACTGCCTAACTTTTCAATTTCATTAAGCCAAAATGAGCTGTTCCATGTAGCTTTATCTTTGCAAGAAAATAACCAACTAATAAGTTGCAATTCGTTTATTATGTTGCATTATTACGTTAAATGGCTTACCAGACATGTTGAGTATTTTTATTATGAAAAGGAAACTATATGATTTTAAAGTGAAAACGAAAAGCGTGTGTCAAAATGAGTGACTGCTTTCTAAGTTAGATATAGTTTACACAAACTTGAATAACACTTATCTTAAATATGTTTCTAATCCATATAATTCATTAAAGTTCAAATAAAACGAATTCGAAAAGTAAACTTATCATTTTATATGAATAGCTTGGTTAAAAAGCTTATAAATAAATCTAAAAGTGGAACTGTTTTGAGTAAACCTGGCTCTCTATCCTGCCTAGTTGTACCTCTCTCTCTCTCTCTCTCTCTCTCTTTCTCTCTATTTATTTCACGCGATTCGATTACCTAAGATTATTAATTATTTATATAGATCAACTTCTGGAAAGAATTGGAAAATATTTCCATTCACATACAAAATTTATAGTTGGGTCGTACGGATATATTGTAAAACATAAAGTTTACTTTATAGTTACTTGGACCATGAAATAAATGACCTTAATTCAGTGCTGAGACTATCTCTATAAAAAAGTGGCAGTAACAATGATTGTAATTGGAATTATATTAATCAGCAGACTCAATATGTGAAATTCATCGGATTTTAGCAGTAAGTGAAATTTCAAACTCCAAAAAATATATGCAGGTAGGATATAGAGTCTTGACTGAAAGTGTATTATTTGTTCTTTTAAACTGATTCAGTGGTTACAAAATTCTTTGTGGGATATCCTATTTATAAGATTAAGTTAGCTACAAACCACGTGTTTTACCTGTCATGAATGGGCATGCAGGAATGGGTCCATGCGTTATATTTTGAACTTTTGATTGGTTTAATTTTACACTGTTATTTTCAGTGTGGAAAGTAGGCAGTTAAAGACGCTTTTATTGCCACAAGGATGTATGATTTATTTGTTTTTATTGGCTAAGTACAGCTTTACCTTGTGTACATAATAGTTTGCTTATCGCATTTATTTATTTTCTTTTTTTGTTTATACACCAAGCCTTTTCTGTTCAGAATTCTTTTGCTTTTTTGCCTTTTTTTTTTTTTTTTTAAAAAAACAAAATGTCCAATATGGAGAACAATTCTCCGCATACAATAAACTATTACCCCTATGAAAATCCAAATGGAAATGTAAAAATGTATGGAAACAGTGCTTATGGTGCTGTTCCTCCCTCTCCTTGGCCCACAAATTATTCTTCGGCTTCGTCGATATCTTCAATGGCATCTCCAAGCACCATACATAGTAGTATCAACAAGCACAATTACTACCCGCCTCCAAATAACACTATAAGTTATCCTGGATCGCCCATATCATCCAGGGGAGAAACTTCATTTATATATTCGAACTCAACAATAAGTGGCTACGGTGGACAAAATCGCTTTCCACAGTCCCCTAAAAGTCAAACGTCTGATCCTTTGAAAAGCTATCCGCCATCAATTTATAATACAGTTCATAGAGGAAGCACGTCCAATGAGGAACAACCTTCCCCATCTGTCTCGGGTAGTATACAAGAGAATAAGTCTGTTTTTCCACCTACAGATGATATGAAACAGAAAGCAATCATGGATTTAAAGCTGAGCGAATCATCATTTAAAATTATTTATGCTGGTGACGTTTCTTACAAACCTGACAAAGGATTACTCTCCATCACCAAAAAAGTACACCTTGTTCTGAGCAATAACCAGTTACTCGTCTATAAGAGTTCTCAGAAAGCTAGGGCTGAGCTAGATATGTTTAATATGCAACAATCAAAACAAACAGCGATACCTAAAATTGACAAGGACAGAGTTTTTTTGGCTCTACACGATATATATGCTGTGCATTACGTTGTTACACCAGTAAATACCTTTAGGATCGAGTACCTCCACGTTCATTCCCGGCAATCTTTGTCCCACCTGATAACTGCGGAATCTGCCAAAGAATGCCAGCATTGGATCCATGCTTTACAAAAAGCCATCCGTATTCATCGACCACGCATAGATACTGTCACAAACTCCGAGAAAAACAACGTTATTGATCGTATCTCCAAACAAAGCGATGCGCTTTCTAAAAGAGATGACATTGTCATGTATAAAGTCGTTTTCAAAGAAAAACGCTACAAAGCCTCAGGTGATCAGCCCAAAGAAGTGTTTCTACCAGTGATCTTTGCCATTGGTAAATTTAGCTTTTACTTTTCACCAATTAGCACACACGATGGAGAATATCTTAAAACCATTGAACGTGATAGATTTGGTTTATTGTCCATTCAGAGTATAAAGTTCGATAATAGCGACGATACCGTTATCATTGAAGTACGCCAAATCAACAAAAAAAGTCGTCAATTGGTTTTTGCGACAACGTTCTGTGAAATCATTGTACAGTATCTTCGAAGGGCTATTGACTCTATTATTCCACCCAATCATATCCCACCTGTTTACATTGCCAACATAGCATCCAATATTAAAAGCACGCGTATTATTCCTTATATCATTGAACCGGACCCTGAGGATGACATTCTAGGTTATGATGACGAAGTTAAAATGTTCAATTCTACACTACGTGCTTACTGTGCTTCTTTAAATTTAAACAAGAATCGATTTAATTTTTCTGTTAATGGTCCGCCCAAAGCCAAGTCATTTGTCCTCCACCCACCAAATGAAGTAAGGGACTTATCGGTCACGTATACCAAGTATGAATTGATTGCTATTCTTCGATCTCTTGCAATATCGGTAATAACTCAAATGTATTTAGCTAATTACTTATTTAACTGACTTTTATCTTCTTTTTATTCATATTGGCAGAATTTCTTTCAAGAAATCAGCTTAAGAGATATACCATTATCTGACTTAGAATCTTGGAATACAAGCTCAAGCGATGGCTGGTCTATGGTTGAGAATCACCCTTTTAACAACTCTAATGTTTTGTCTAATGAAATTTATGATATCCTAATTAACCTGAATGCTTTACGAAAATTGGACCTGTCAAATTGCCAAATTGGAAACTGTCAAGATGAAAAAGAATCAGCTATTGCCGCTATTGGTTTGATTATGAGTTCTGGAAAAACAAGTGTCAGCCGTTTATGCCTAGGAAGAAACAATGTGCCAAAATCCGATATGCTTAAACTCGTCAATGGTATCAAGGAACATAAGAAATCAATCAAAGAACTCTACTTGGACTATTGCAATCTCACCAAGGAAATGTCAGAGCTAGTTTTAAAAACATTGGCTGAAAAAAATCCTGAACAGGTTCTTTGCTTGGATCTTTCAATAGAAAAAGGAAAAGAGGCCATTAGTCCCGATTATATCAATCCTATATTCCAGGTTTTCAGACGCTTAGTGGTATTGCGCTTACGAGGTCACAATATACTTGACGACAACTATAAACTTAGCCTTGAAGAAAGCCACTTAAAGGAGCTGGATCTGGGAGATTCTAGAATAGATAATGACATGGTAACCAAACTTTGTAAATGGATCCGAAGTCCATCGTTTCTTACAATTGAAGCGCTTCATCTGGGTGGATGCAACCTCAATGGTAGACATGTCTATGATATACTTACTTCTATCAGTCAATCAAACAACCGGGTAATGCATTTAAATCTAGAGAACAATCCTATTATGAAGGAAGTTATGCATTTACCAAAGCTACACTCCGCATTTTCCCAAGGCGAGGGGCCCACATCTATTTCATTTGCTAGATTAGAATGGGATGATCCAACTCTGCGTGAATTCATTGATTCCTTACGAGATAACCAAACTGTTACCCACTTGGACTTATCAGATGTAACTATGAAAGATACAGACATAGTATCTCAAGATACTATAAAGATGCTATCATCTTTATTCGAACGAAACTCGTATCTGAAAGATATTAAGCTAAACTTTAAATATCTTAAGAAGCCTCGTACATCCTTGTCAAGCTTTTCTAGACCTATTATATCCGATGCCATTACTTCATCTTTAATCGGACTTCGACATAATACCACTTTGGAAAAAATTGATCTCACTGGTCTTGGTATGGAAGACCCAGGAGCCCTTGCACTTGCTCATGTGTTAAAAACTAACCGTGGCCTGAAAACAATTTTAATCGACGAGAATAATGTAAGGTTATAGAAATAAATACAAAGCAAAGTAATATTTAAAGGCTAATCTTTTTTCAACAAAATATAGATTACCATTGAGGGCTACCGAAGCATCACAAAGTCAATAGAAGAAAACGCAAATCAAGTTATCCATTTCCCTACTCCTAAAATGGACCACCGAAACCAACTCAAATACCTTGTTTATCGCATAGAAGAGCTGATCATGGCTGAAAATGAAGCCCAATTTTTCCTTATTCATACATCTGGTGGTGAAAAAAAGAGAGAGAAGAAGCATGAGCTAGAAATGATGGTTCAAGAACGAAAAGCATGTGAATTAGCTACGAAGCAGTTTGGTGACGTAATACGTTCACTAGAGATTGCTGTCAGTAAAAATCTTCGCGAGTATCAAGAGCAATATAGCCGAAGCATGGAGCTCCAACTTCAAGCTCAAGCCGCTGCGCAAGAAATGGCCATTGCTCAGGTTCGTATTCAGGGAAGAGCTGGTTCGGTTAATAGTTTTCATCGTAGTCAGTCAGGCAGTATTTCAAGACAGAACTATCCTATTAGTAGTAGTGCTAGCATTACTAGTAGTAATAGTAGTATAAATAATTCAAGAATAAGACAAGGAAGTATTACAGGATATGGAGCTTCAAAGAGGGTTATACCAGAGTCTCATAATAGCCCTCCATCTTTTCCAATTCCGAGGCCAGAGAGCTCGATTTATACACCAAACGGAAACATTTTAGGCCAAGGATACCCAGTGCAACCTTATCCAAATATCACCAATAGTTCTATTCCGAATAATCAAAATTTACCTTATCCACCTCCAGAATTTGAAATGTTGCCACAATCTTCAATATATCCACATAAAGGTTACAATGAAGCTGAGGTACAGAATTCGTTCCCTGATTTTGGTTATGTTGACGATTTTGAATATGATTCAGAAGTATCATATATGTATCATACCAAACCTGACACTTCGAGATACTATGATATTCAGAATGAAGAGCAACTGGCCCAAGCACTACAACATAAACTCTACTTGCCACCTGACACGCGTGATTAACTCTCCCTTTTTCTTAATCTTTTAACATACAAATATAAGCGTACTCTCATTAAAATCAATCTATAATTAACTACTTATAACTTATCCACTCCTTTAGTAAACCTATATATTAATAAAACTGAATAAATGTATTGTAAAAAAGTTTAAGAGTCTACTGGTTTTTTTTTTTTTTTTTTTTTTTTTTTTTTTTAAACAAAGGTTGTTGCCAACTGACAAAGATTTTATTTAAATGTAAAGAGTACCTTTAATGAAAGCAGTAAGGTTCAAAAATCAATTTATATGACAACTAGAGAAGATAAACATGACATATATTTGGTGAAATTAAAGCTTAATGGCTTTAACGAGCTCAAGGTTCTTAGAGATCAGCCTAGAGATCCATTATGATGGATTGATTTTCCGTTTGCTAAGTTATTTTCATGTGCTGCGTGTTACATAAAATATTGAAATCATAATATGTAGATCCATTGATAATAGTTTATTTTACTTTCTCCAATAAAGGGGATTATACATATGCATATAAAGTTTAGGAACGTAATTACACCGTATATTAAATTCTCATTATATTTGCTCTGTTTTTAAAGTCATACGTTTATGCTATTTACCAATAAAGAAGTAAAAAGAAAAACATAATCTTAATAAGCTTTGGTAGAAAATGTTGTTCTAATTATTTACTTTATACCTTTAGAAGAGCACCAAGCATGTGCTGCTATATCCTAAAAACATTATTTTGAGATTTATTAGCTATTTATAAT
>MU622287.1:97034-118189 GCA_025399235.1 Backusella circina FSU 941
ATTGTAAAACCGTAGCACTTATTGGCATACATCAACGTAATAGTATTGCCGCTTCTTCATAATAGCAGAAATATGCATACTTTACCTTATTTTCTTTATGATAATAAAGTCTTTCACCAATGTAATCAAGCTTATCATGTGTTTTTAGTCATACCATTTGGTCTCTTACTCTCTCTTTTGTATGTTTACTCAAGTGATATTAGATTACGGATGTCATAGCAATACATATTTTTTAAAATAGCAGCTTTTTTATCAATTTTTTGAAATAAACAGTACAAAGTGCTAATAAGAAATATCTATTTTTTATCTACATTATAGTCACAGACACAGCCTTGATTTGCCTAAGGCAAGCCAATGATATGAACATTTGAAGTCATAAATCACCCAAAGCTATGATTTTTAGTATTGATCTAAAAGTAATGTGTGTTACTTACGTAATCACATGTTTTGGGTGACTTTGCTTTTTCTTGAGAGCCATCTTACACGACCTTATTCTCATTACAACTCATCTTTTCAAATGTACTCATTACTTAGTGGTTTTTATAATTATTTGACACAAAAGGAAGAATACTACGTTCTTATTATTGGACTTGATAATGCAGGCAAAACCGTGAGTGACCAAAACATGAGATTATTTTACAGATGAAAGAAAAGAAAAAGTAACCTTGCGGATTTTAGACGCTGCTGGAACGCATAAAATCCATCTTTATGGGTGTAGCTGGTCTAGCACCTGATAAGATTGCACCCACAGTAGGACTTAATAGTAAGTGATTAACGAAAAACCTGGATTATGTGACTCAATCTCAAAGATGCATCAAGTTGGAAGGGTGGATATCAAATCATCACGAATCAATTTTTGGGATTTGGGCGGTCAAAAAGAGTTACATTCAATATGGGAGCGTTACTATAGTGAATGTCATGCGATTGTATTTGTGGTTGATTCGACAGATCCAGTGCGTTTAGAAGAATGCAGAGATACTTTTGGTAGTTATTAAAAACTGAGGAAAAAAAAACAAAGGGAAAATAAGGACAAACCACATGTTAATCAAATGACTACATTTGACCATGTTGTTATTACCATTAGAACGAATGATCACAAATGATGCAGTAGAAGGAGTGCCTGTGCTTATGCTTGCAAATAAGCAAGACGTCCCCGGCGCTCTGCGGGTAGAAGAAGTAAAAGAGGTTTTTAATAAAATTGCAGTGAAACTAGGTGCGCGCGACTCACGAGTGCTACCTGTCAGCGCACTAGAAGGGTAAAATATCCAAACACATGTGAGGAGGAGAGATAAAGTAATACTAACTGTATTTTCCAGGAATGGTGTAGAAGAGGCAATTGACTGGCTGGTGTTACGTTTACAACGAAACAAGACAAACCGACCACCAATATTCCGCTGAAACATCGTGTTTTTATTTGGGTAAATGTGCATTTACTAAATAAACGATGCAACATGCAAGAAGATCTTAAATAATAACAATAAAAACAGTAAACATGTACTGTCTTTCTCCTTTTTTTTATATATATATATATAATAATAATAATAAAATGTAACGCATAAAAAACGGCGTAAAATCTTGAATGAAATGTACATGTACGTTTTATTATTATTAAGCACTCCTTGAACATATGGAAACATTCTATTTTCAGGCAAACCAAAGACCATTGAGTTTGGCGTTTTATTTTATCCATGTCAGGTTGTTGTTATTGTTACATTTATATCTTTACATAACATATGTAACACTTAAAACGTAGTTTTATATATATCGAAATGCTTTTCTTTTCTTCTAATAGAAACACCTTTTCATTATAAAGTGAGCCACGTGTAGATGCGAGATTGTGTATAATAATAATAATAATAATAAAAGATTAAAAAGTGTATGATCATTTATAAGAGAACGGATGTGGCGAAACACAACTAGCTGATCAAAATAGAAATGTTGAGAGAATCTAAACAAAAGAAAAAAAGGGGTAAAATGTATTACATTTTGGAGTAACAACAGAATATCTATATAAACCCTCCACTCTTTGGAACCATTTCAGACGTTATAACCAACATTTTATTTTTTTTTTTCTTGTAATAGCCAAGAAAAAAGAAAAAAATATCACAAAGCGACTTTTTCACACTCAATTACCTTTCCACGATTCTTTTACGACCCTTTCTTTTTAACATTTTATTTTATAAACTACCCTTTTAACGAACAAAAAAAAAACCTTAACGAACCTCTACATTTTCTAAAAAAAAACAGAAAAACTTTACGAAATCCTTTTTTTTTTATAAAAAAAAAAAACACATCCTCATTTACTTTTATATAATCACTTTTCCCTTTATTAAGTCACTTTTATCTAAACAAAATGTCTGTCAACGCTGGTATTAACGGGTAAGATTCATCTTGAATCATTATAACATTGTATTAACATATCTTATTTTTCATTTAAATTAGTTTCGGTCGCATTGGCCGTATTGTCTTGCGTGCTTCTCTTAAGAACCCTAAAATAAAGGTCGTAGCTATTAACGATCCTTTTATTGAACTTGATTATATGGTAAGTACAATCATTTACATATATCTGGTGGTCCATGATTTACTTATTTTTATAACAAATATATAGGTATATATGTTTAAGTATGACTCTACTCATGGCCGGTTTGAAGGCCAAGTGGAGGCTAAGAACGGAAAGCTAGTAGTGGATGGCCACGAAATTGCGGTCTATTCTGAGCGTGATCCTGCCAAAATTCCTTGGGGCGAGAACGCTGCTGATTATGTCATCGAATCGACTGGTGTCTTTACTACAAAGGATTCTGCTTCTGCTCATCTCAGTGGTGGGGCGAAAAAGGTTATCATTTCAGCCCCATCTGCGGATGCCCCTATGTTTGTCATGGGTGTAAACCAAGACTCTTATACTTCGGATCTGACTGTGATTTCGAATGCTTCTTGTACAACAAACTGCCTTGCTCCTCTGGCAAAAGTCATCAATGACAATTTTGGTATTCTAGAGGGCCTTATGACGACTGTCCATGCAACTACGGCAACGCAAAAGACTGTGGATGGTCCCTCAAACAAGGATTGGAGAGGTGGTCGAGGTGCAGGTGCAAACATTATCCCGTCGTCTACTGGCGCGGCTAAAGGTAAATAGTGAATATCCCCCCCCCCTCTTTTTTTTTCGTGCATTTCTAACATATAAACAGCTGTCGGAAAGGTAATTCCTAGTCTTAATGGTAAACTCACCGGAATGGCTTTCAGAGTTCCTACACCTGACGTTTCTGTTGTTGATCTGACTGTTCGACTGGAAAAGGTAAAATTTATTTGTTGATTTTCATTTTTTCTGTTATTTTGACATGTTTTCTAGCCCGCATCCTATGATGAAATTAAAGCTGCTCTTAAGGCTGCCTCTAAAGGTCCCTTAAAAGGAATCCTTGGTTATACTGAGGATGAAGTAGTTTCAACTGATTTTGTAGGTGAAACTTGTAGCTCAGTTTTTGATGCAAAAGCCGGAATTCAACTTTCTCCTACATTCGTCAAGCTTGTCAGGTACACACACATACACATATTGAAATTCATGTATATCAATGAAACAGTACTCATTTTTTTTTTTATTTTTTTTATTCAAAACAAATAGTTGGTATGATAACGAATTCGGCTATTCTACAAGAGTTGTTGACTTGTTAACGTATGTTGCGAAAGCTGACGGTGCACTGTAATTTTATAATTCCTTCACTGTTCATTTCAAAACCTTTTCTTGTATTTTTATTTTGAAGATATTCATTTCTTCTCCCTTTCTTTTTAAAAAAGCAAAACAATCAAAACACATCAAAAAAACAAAACACATTGCACTTCCCATCCTTCTCATTATTCCATTTAGATTCAAACTCTTGAATCTAAAAACCTCTCATCTTTTTTCATTATGAAATTTTACTAAGGTCCTCTCTTGTATGAAGTACATCATCTCCCCCATGCCCCATTTTATTTTTTTCTCTCTTATATTTGTTTATGTGATCTCCGTATACAAGGTTTTTTTTTAGATCTAAAATTGTAACCATATGCTAATAAAAAAAAACATTAAAAAAAACCTTAAGTGCTTTTTTTTTTTTTTACATTTAACCAAGTTGGTATTATAATACCAAGTTGTTTCATATTAGCCTTCTTTTTATAACAATAGAATTGCTATTGTTCCAAATCACAACAATAGTACCAATAAATCGCCATTGTTAACACAAAATCATTCATCTAAAACCAACTTTATGTTTTTTATATAAACATAAATCAGAATTCTACTTTTAGTATATGCACTCAGCTTGGTTGTTGCTTCTATGTTCAAATATTGTTCAAACTTTAAAAAAAAACATAAACACAATCGTGGTTTCATCTGGAATACTAAATTCAGAAACACTTCTTTTATAAACACACGCTCTCGTGCTTAAAGTTTCTTTTAGTTGATGAAGGGAATAGGCGGTAGTTTTAGAGACAGGGTGAAAGGACTTGTTTCTTCTTTTTTTTTTATTAGATTATCAGAGCGTTACTTATTCTTAATAGAGTTTACAAATGACATGTGTCAACAAATGCCCCCCTTTTTTTCTCTAACAAAAGAAAAAGATTGTAACAATCAAAGTGAAACAAAACTGTGATGTAATGTCAGAATCATACATGATATACCGTTTCCTTTCTTTTAGACGATGGAACTTGATGGAATATATATTTATATAGGTTATTTCCTGGAATTTTTAATGAAGATGAGATGCTAGAATGTACAATTGAAAAAAACCAAATTGAAATCAAAGGATACAGAGCAAGTCTGTTCTCAGAACGTTCAATACTCTCTAAGAATATAAACAGTGAACCAATTTTCGAATACATCATTTCATTGAATCATGTAAATGATAACTACTATGAAATAAATTGTATTGTCTTCAACCTGCAAGTTTTTAACATACATCGAGAAACACGCTTACAAGATTGATTAATCAAAAATAAAAATATATTTATATATGTATGCTTATAATAAGAGGCTGAGGGAAGGAGAAGAAAATCTATGTAGGTATAAGTAGATAAGGTGTATCTCTTTCAAAATGAAAATAGGATGTTATAAAATATACAAGTATGATGGTACAATATGAATTTTTTGATTCAAAAAGTTCTTAAGCTTCTTGTTGTTCGATTGAACTTGTTGTAGAAGAAAGTGGTTTTTTTAGCATCTTTGGTAACCATCTTGGATTGTTATGGGGATCAACATCCTTACGTATCTTGTACAAAAAGATACCAATCGCAGTGGAAATCAGCAAGAATCCAAGCACACCAAATGTAATACCCAATGCTAATTTTGTTGTGAAAGAACTCGAACCATTGTTCGATATGACAGTTGTGTCCAATGGTTGGTTATTGTCATTATCATCCCCATTACCTTCCCGAATGACCGGAAAAACGAACCGACAGCTAGCCATACTTGGTTGGCTGATGGCGGTCGGATCTAAATTCGATACCCAGGTCCAATCAACTAAATCCAAAATAGCAATGTCGTTTGTATAAACAGGTTCGTTTGTATAACCAACAATGCCTATGTTGAAAAAAAAAAAAGTGTATACAGTTATCAATTAGAAAATCAACGTTTTGCAGAACAAATTCTGTCATGACTTGTCTATCTCTTCTACTTTACCCATCAAGACAATCATATATCGATTGTTATAAACAATTGCTTCGTGTCCTGCACGAGGTGAAGGTGGATTTCCATTAATTTGAGGTTGTGACCAATTCAATGTACATGTGTCAAGTACATAGATGTTATTGAATGCATCAAATGTGCCTTGAGAACTGACGTTTTGTCCTCCAAATACAATGATTGATTTTCCATCAGGTGCTGTTAAACATGAAAATTAATGCATGATTTATTACTATCTTTCCCCTCTAATGTATATACCTTCAACCGCAGAATAACTTTATATAAAAAAGAGGAATTAGCATATGTTCTACTAGCTCAATCACTACTAAAATTTTACCTGTATCTAGCATCAGGAATATCGCCCAGTGTAGCCATACTGACAGATTGCTGTTGTACAGTATCATATACTGAATTAGGGGGGTTAATATATATCTTTTTCACTCCTCCTTATAACTAACCTAATACACTCTGAAAGTCGGCAGGATTAACGATCCAACCTGAATCTGCAGAGTTGACTGCAATCTTACCACCCATAATAAACAGTCTATCTGATCTAATGATATAAATACATATAAACATGAATACAATGACAACAGTGACAAACAAAAAGAGGAAGCATGTTTACTCTTTACATTAAACTACTTGTGTGGCTATATCTTGCAGGTCTTTGACCACCAGAATAATAAACATCAGGCCAATACCATGTAGAGCTACCAATATCAAAATGATAGAATTCATTAAACTATATAAAATGGTATTCAGTTTTCATCATCCCATTGTATTTATATGTTTTTACTTACATAGGTCTTTTCTTGATTCAATCCTGTTCTTCCGCCATAAAAATACACCTTTTTTGAAGTCTGGTTTAAAGAGGCCGTCATTCTCGCACGCGCTGAAGGCTGTGTACCCACCAAACCACTCGCTATATATATTTTTGGGTTAGAAAAAAACAAATAAACCTGGGGACATCCTATATATTATATATACCAGCTGACCAAGCATCTGTCTCAAGATCAAAATACGCCAACTGTGACATAATCGTTGAGCCATGATCACCGGCCTGAACCGCAAACGAAGTATCTGAAATCTTGAAGCCAACACCGTGTGTGAATGGTGTGAATCCATTCGTACTATTATTATTGGTCCAACTCGTCCAGCACTGTGTCTGTGTTGTATTTAAACCATTTGTTAAACCAAGTGACCACACTGCTAAAGTAGTCTTTTTTTATAGGAAAATAGATCATTAATACACTGAATATCGTATTAATTTATTGGAGGGGGTTTTTTTTTATACCGAACTTCCACCAGTGAGGTAGATGGCGTCATTTATTCTAAGTAAAGTGAAATCTGAATAATTGCTAGGTTGAATGCATTCGTCTTGTTGTTGTAGTGTGTTTTGGAAGAATAGAAGAAAAAAAGTCGCTAGTAATATGTTTAACATGGTTTATTATTATAATAGATATATACAGGGTAGTAAGAAGAAAAAGAAAAGAGAGAAAAACAAAAAAGTCAGGCTTATAAAAAAAATTCAAAAAAATAAAAGCATAATAATCGTAACAATGCTGTTTTTGCCAAGAAAATCAAGCCTAAAAGTGTTTTTATTGATACTTTGAATTTACTTTCATCATTTTTATGTTTTTATCCTTTTTTTTTTTTTATTGTATTTTATAAAACTTGTTGCTTTTCTGCATGTCTTTCTTCTTGCTAATTCTTCTTAAAAAGGTGAATTAAGAAAAAAGAGTCAAAATACTAGTGAATACAAAAAGTGATAAAAAAAGACATATCGTTACACAAGAAATATTGTTACCAAAAATAGAAAAGGTTCTGGCCCCCTTTTTTTATCAATGTCACTCTTTTTGAATGTACTCACTTTACTATTATTTAACATTCTTTTCGTTTTTATATATAAAAAAAGAAAAAGAGTATTTCATTCTTTAAGAAATGTTAAAATAATATCAATATGAATCGCATCAATGAATAGTAAATACGAATATGCTTTTTAAATCAGAAAATCCCATTTATTTTTTATATCATTTATTAACGTAATTCGGAAAAAGAAAGCACAAATTCATTTGTTTGTGTGTGCCCCGCTCAGCCATTTTTTTTTTTTATACATTGGGACCTATCATTTTGAAAATGAGCGGAATCTAATTTCTGTATAAAATAAAGGAGAACTGGGGAACAATCACAATTCCTCTTCTTAATTTGTTCAATTCACTTTTTTATTACTCTATATAAAATGATGAAAACTGATATTAAAAAAACGCTCTTGATTCTACTTGTTCTACTATCATGTTATAACGTGCTTGCCCAGGAACAGCAGAGCTTAAGTGCCCAAGATGTTGCCTCAAATACAACACCGGTAGACCAGACAACCCCAACACCTACTCAACAACAAACGACGGAACAGCAGCCTACCGCTACCACACAGGCTGCTGCTGCTACAACACAAGACAATAGCCCAACAACCACAAATGCCCCTGTTGATAATACAGCAGCAGCGACAGATGGTAACCAAGCAACGCCAACGAACAATGCAGAGAATACGGGCACTCAGAATAACAACAATAAAGGTAATAACAATAGAAATACAGGTGCGAATACCGGTATAAACAATACAGATAATCAGGCTACTCCTACAGATGGCAGTAATACAACAAATAATGATCCAGCATCTGCAACACAATCAAACCAAGAGAACAATCAACAACAACAGCAGCAAGATAATAATGGTAATAGCAAAACTCCTATTATTGCTGGTGCTGTCGTAGGTGGTCTTGGTAAAGTGTTTCAATATAGGCATATATATAGCTTCTTCTAAATAAAACTGTTTTTGCTTTTCTATCAAATAGTCGCTATTGCCTCTATTGTTGGTGTATTCACTTGGTTCAACAGACAAGATGGCGGTTGCACAACCCGCAGACACCGTCGTGGTATTCCACGAGATGATGAAGCACAAATAGCCGATTTTGATTCAAAGATGATGGCAGAAAATAATAACAGTAACGGTGGCTCACCCTTCCAGCACGCCCGTCGCTTTGTACCTCCTACGTCTGGCTATATGAATCTGGCAGATGAGGACTATAATGGAGATTATCATGATCCAATGTACAATCATAACGAATACCATCAATCCTACCAACAAGTCTATCTTCATTCAGGTCAAGAGTATCTTACAACAGCAGATAACGCTGCCTATTATAACAATACACCCACAACGGCATCACCCACTTTAATAGCGTCTCCTGCACCTTTGGTGGCGACCGGTGGTGTGGTTCCAGCATATCATACGCCAATGAAACCTGATCAAATTGATCAAAAACCAAACGCTGCATAAAAGAGCAAACATATCTTCTGCATATACATTATTTTTTTTTTTTTTTGTTATTGTCATAAAATAGAAAAAAATATTTATTTTTAAACAAATTCATTTTATTATTAGTTTTGTGTTTGTGCTCTGTCTTTATTCTTTATATAATAACGTCATATTAATAACCTTATTTAAATGATCAATAATCTAAAATAAATTTATATACAATTTGCGTATTGTAGCACCACACAATTTAGCTTTTCTATTTTTAATACATTCTTCTTCATCTTGAAAAGAAAAAAAAAAAAAATTTTTTTTTTGTGTGTTTATTACTATATATACTATTTTATCAGAAAATACCAAGTTCTCCAAACATGGATTGGAGAGGAAGTGCGAATGACTTGCTTTATTATTACATAATCAGACAAGAAGACGACGACTTGCTTAAATCATCCAGCACACGCAATTGAATCGTCACCGCATCCTGTGTACCATCCAAATAGTGATAGAGAGTCTGGTTCTCCTTATTATAATCCCATGTGCCTGAAGTGACTTGCACATCCAATGGTGTCTGCCCATAATGATAGGCAGGTACAAAGATCTCAGTTGTGATGCATCGTTTGTCGTCATTATCATTATTATAGTTTGGCATAAAAGAAAAGGTATATTCTAGTGTATTCAAGTTAAACTCGGCCTGCGTGGGTATACCGGCAATCTTGCATGCATAAGGTCGCTATATATAATTACTTGATTTAGTGCTAGGTCTTTGATAAGAGATATATAGCTCGATTCTAAAATAATCCTACCAAAACAGCCTCCAGCACTCTTCCACCATCATACAAATGTACCTTTGACAATTTATCATTGCCATCATTGTGTTCCAAATAATCTTCAGTTGCCTTTTTAACAGAATAGATGGAGAAATTCTCTCCGTTCCAATGGTCACCAAACTCATGGTCGTTACAAACATCATAATTCCAAAGTCTACACACACACACAAAAAAAAAAAAGCCATATATAGGTGTATCAGCAAAAAAAAAAACTCCCCCATTTCTTCTTTTCTCTGGTCTTACACAAAATTAATCAGATTTGTCTCCAAGGCATGTATAACAGCATCCATAAACTTGACATGGTGCGTATAATCATCATTCAAAAACGCATATCGTTCGTTTAGATCCATTGGAATGCCTACCTCACCCAAGATCATGGGTTTGTTTCCCATATCTGCAAGACCGTCCTGTTTGATGTTTTTTAATTGCCCACGGTAGTTCTTTTTGGCTCCATTTTGCCCGAAATAAGTTGCACCGAATACATTACCTCCCTAGAAAAAAAAAAAAAAAAAAAGAAAACGAATTGTAAATTATATATAGACAAATTATAACTTTGCATGTATCGTTTTTGCTTTACCCGTTGAAGTGATTGAACATCATGTGTCACTTTACCATTGAAGCTCTTATAGAATACACAGTTCAAATCATACCAATGGGGTGCAAAAACCACATTATGATGATGGTCTTCCTCTGTATAAACAGGTGCTCTCTATACATATAAACAAAAGGGTCATTTCTTGATAAAAGGGGGTGGATAAGTCATTTGTTTATACATACCTCATTTGCCAAAGGTTCCACAAGACAGTACCACTCTGGTTTGACACTTTGAATCGCCTTATTATAGCGATTGACAAGAGGCATATAACAATCACGATAAAACGAGACCTTCTTGCCACTCACCGGATGTTTTGAAAAATAAGCGGGATCAGCTAAAACAGGATTCGCGTTATTATCATCCAACTTCCATACACCATGCTGCCTCCATACACATCCCTCCTTATCACTCCAGGCCGAGAGGTGATCGGGATTAATGATACGATCGTGTGATTTCTTTGTTGGGAATGGCCATGACTTTACATGGACACCGACCGTCTGATCCATACCATCGCCGAGCGCAAATGACTGCAAGGGCTTGGGCGCATCGCCAAAGATCAGGTTGCTAATAGGATCAAACTCCTCCAGACTCTCCATACCGATATAGCCTGCAGAGGGTTCATTCATAAACTCGAAACCAATAACGGCATCCAGATGGACAAGGCGCTTGGCGAGGTGCTGGAAACAGTCAACGAAGCAATCATTGAGGACCTGTTGAACGGGCTTTCCATTGTAGAGTCGACGGGGCGCAAAAATGTCGCCACCAAAGAAGAGAGTAAACATGGTGCAACAGGCTAATTTAGTATAATTGGTGGGCCAGACCTATGTATTCATATATATATATATTTAAATAAAGTCTTGCTAAAAAATGGATTCTATATATATATATATACTTTACCATTGGCAATGGATCTCCTGGCACGGCGTTTGTATTATGTACATAGGCAGCACCCGTCTCTTTAAAATGCTTCATATTCATACCAGCGACTTCAAATGTCCATCCAGGGGCACCCGAGCCACCCGAAAATCGAGACCACTATTTTTTAAAGAGAGAGAGAGATGAATGATCTATTTATATATGAATATATCGATTATTGATTTACCGTATCTTGATGAGGATCGATAATACACTTCATTCCATAACTCGGCAATAGCTTGATCAACTCGACCAAATAATCAATATAAGACTCATCATATATACCGGGTCCCTCATGCTCAAGCGCCTCCCAGGTGACAATCAAGCGAATCAGCGTCAGACCCCACGCCCTCAAACGGCTCAAATGTTCTGGTGCGTCCTTGAGTGAAAAAGGACGATTCACAAAGCTTACATTGCGATGATCCCAGAAGAGAGTCTCATCATACAAATGGGTAGATCCCGCATAGGGAAAAGTGGGCAACTTGCTGGAGCCGCAGACGTTGATACCTCGCATAAGAAGGGTACGGCCGTAACTGTCCTTGAAGTATTGGCCCTTGTGGTCGATAGCGGTGGCGAGGTCTTGGGCAGCTTCGTGGTGGGTATCTTCAAGGGAACTTAATGCTTCGTTCAAGACAACCATTTTTTTATTATTATTTGGTATAAAATAAGATAAAATAGAAAAGAATGAAAGAAAGAACAAAAAAAAAAAAAAAAAAAGGGGGAGAAATAAATAAATGGTAATTAACGATAGGACAAGTATCAATTTAATTATTTGTTTATGTTATTGTTGTCTTCTTTATGTCTTTTTTTTTTTTAGGACTTATGCAATGCAAATTCAACTCTTTGAAATCTTCCGGCTTCCATGTCTGATAACAATTCTTTATAAAATAATCGAACCTCTTCTGTTTGACAGATATTTTTATCAACCTTTATTTTCATTTTTGTTGTTATTCTATTATTCTTATTTTAATAGCAGCAAAACACTTACTTGTACCCTCTTTCTCATCAACACTTCTTGCCCCTCGCTTAAATTCAATTGGTACACCCTCATTAAATAACATAATGCAATAGCAGCACTTCTCCCCCTCCCTGCCTTACAATGAAGATACACGCTTGACGAGGACTGGTTGATTTCATTGATAGCGGCATGAATGCTATGGAGTGTGGGTAATGTAAAGTCAGGTGTCTCCAGTCGGATCTGTTTGATATTCAATTCATGATAGAGTCTCTCATAACCTGGGAATTCAGCACACATGTTGATGATGGTGCTTACATTCTCAACTGCGTGTAGTTTTTTGATTTGTGAGGGTGTGGGGAGAGCACCAAGAATTAATCTTGCATCAATTCTACAATATCATTATTATTTTATTATTTTCTCCCTTTCTCTCTCTCTCTTTTACCTGTTATACCAACGCCAACCAGTGATATATCCAAATAAACCAACAACAATCTAAACATAAATCATTTTAATCATTATCACCATCCTATTATTATTCTCCTTTACCTTGTTGTAATAAAGTGATATCATAAACCGTGTCCAAATGAATATATTTGACCCTTTATGAGGCACCTTGAACATATCATCCGTCATGGCTTGTTTATGACCTGTTTCAATGTCTTTTTGTAATACTTTACTTATGCCAAGTGAGGAGTGTTGCTGATCAGGATGTTGTCTCTCCATTACGAAAAACAAACCAAGTAGAAATTAAAAAAAGAGGGAGAAAAAGAGAGTGTCATGTATGGTGTGTGGCTTTTTTTTACTAAAAAGAGAAATTCCAATTGGATGGGCCTCAATGAAATTATGGCATAAACAGCGATGTGCTCTTTCCTTATTAAAACACAGCCCTTTTTATTATTAAAGGCGAAAAATTTTCAACACCAAAAAACACCCTTTTCTTTTTCTTTTTCTTTTTCTTTTTTTTTTAAAAATAAACATAACTCAATGGTAAACGCTGAAGACAATATTAGCATGAAGGACGATATTGATACTGGAATGTCTTCTGATGACAAGGAATATGAAGTCGAAGAGATTAGAGATCATAGTATAACAAAACAGGGCAGAGTGAGTTTCTTTTTTTTTTTTTTTCTCTCAATCAAAGAATGGTCATTAAACACGCAAATCTATTTTTTACTTAAGAAATTCGTTACAGCCTATTTGATTAAATGGGTTGGTTACGATGATGATGAGAACAGTTGGGAGTCAGAAAAGAACGTGTATGTTGGAAAAGGTCAAATTTACATAGAGAGAGAGAGAGAGAGAAAGAGGCAAAACTCATTTTGATTTCTAGGTACGCAAAGGATATGATTAAACGTTACTGGGACGCAAAGAGCGATCATGATCCAGATAAGGCACTTTATTATAAAACACACAAAAGAAAGATGCCCGCAAAGGTAAAGGCGGCGGCATCCCAACACCGGACCATCCTTCACGTCGAAAGGAAGAGAATTGAACGCGAGGCCCTACCATCTACCTCCTCAGCAAAGCCAACACCCGAGCCAAAAGACACACAGAGACCTATCAACACATTCTTTTCCATATCAAAATCAACGGAGCAACAACAACCGCCCACAACCAGCAGAAAGGGTAAAGAAAGAGAATTACCCATCGTGATTGCGCACAATGAGGAGGAGGATGAAGAGGAGGAGGAGGAGGAGGAAGAGGATGATCATCGCAAGACGCGTGGCTCCACCAAGAAACCCAACTATAAAGACTATTATGAAGAGGAAGATGAATTAATGGAACTAGATGAGGATAATATATCTGATCCAGATGAGATTGTGGATGATCCAGACTATAATAAACATATCAATGATTGGCAGCCATTGGCGCAGGAAGTCATTTATATTGGAAGTGAATTTCCTGGTGCCCCGCTGTATTGTGTATTAAAGTGGAAGAATGGTAAAAAGTCATTGCATTCATGTAATGTTGTCAAAAATAAGTGTCCTAAATTGGTAAGTCTGATATCATAATAATGATGATGATAAGTTTATATATAATTGTATTAGTTGTTGGATGCCTTTATAAAGGAGTTTACAAAGGCAGCGAATGCAGAACCAGATCTTATAGTGGACGACTAGCTTAGTTTTGGGCCTTTTTATTTTATTATTATTATTTTTTTTTTTTTTAAAAAAAAAAGACATGTAATTTGATTTACCAAAACAAGTACATTTCATATTGTGTAAAAAACATTATAAAATTGAGTTTATTTTTATTATAAATAGATATACTTTTATTTTCTTTTATCTTTCTCTTTCTCTTTTACGTTATTATTCGGATATAAAAGAATGAATGTTCAACAGTTATTTAGTGTTCAAGGCAAAGTAAGTAACATAGTCTGTTTCATATAGTTTTTGATTCATTAAGTTTAATTTTATATTTAGACTGTTTTGGTAACAGGTGGTTCGAGAGGAATTGGTGAAATGATTGCCACTGTAAATACATAGTCTATTATATATATAAAAAAAAAAAAACATATAAAATAAATTGATAAATAAATAAAAAGGGTTATGTATCTGCTGGCGCCATCGTGTACATCTCGAGTAGATCTGCCGAAGCTTGTGAAAAGGTTGCAAAGGAACTTCATGAGAGAGGTCCTGGTCAATGTTATGCCATTCCAGCTGATCTTTCCAAGATGGAAGAGGTGACTCGTCTTGTCAGTGAATTATCAAAGCGTATTGACCGTAAGTTTTTGAAAATGAATTAGAAACTCCATTATTAAGCATAATTAAAAAAAAAAAAAAAAAAAAAAAAAAAGATTTGGATGTGTTGGTCAACAACGCCGGTGCTACTTGGGGTGCGGGCTTTGCTGAGTTTCCTGACCAGGCCTTTGATAAGGTGATTACATTGAATTTGAAGCGTGTCTTCTCTTTGACTCAAGCGTAAAGTATATATAAATGTACATATAGATAATGAAACTAATTGTTTTTCTTTCAAATAGTTGTTACCCTCTCTTGTCTGAAAGAGCTTCTGCTGAGTGTCCTTCTTCCGTCATCAATATTGGTTCAGTCGATGGTATTCGTGTAAGTTATTATGTTACCAACAACTTTCAAACCAAAAAAAAAACTTAGACACTTTATATATGAATGTAGACACCTGTCCAAGAATCGTACGCCTATTCTGCCTCTAAGGCAGGTCTCCATCAATTAACCCGTCACTTGGCCAACCGTTTGGGTCCTGAACATATCCTTGTCAATGCCATTGCACCAGGTCCTTTCCAATCAAAGATGATGGCCGAGACTTTAAAGAACTTTGCTGATGTGATTGTATCCAAGATTCCTACAGGTCGTATTGGTTCTCCAGAAGATGTTGCTGGTACCTGTATTTACTTGTCTTCTCGTGCTGGTCAATATACAAACGGTGTTATTATTGCCATTGATGGTGGTTATACTGCTTCAGCACTTTAAAAAAAAAAACCATAACTATATCAATATATTTTTATTATTTGAATCACAAATTATTAAATGATTGCATGAATATATGTTGTTGTTGTAATATGTATGACTATTTTTTTTTTTGTTTTTGCTTAAAACAGTTCACAAATGAATGCATGAATAGATATAAAGAGAGTTTGAGAAAAGAAACGGAGGATATAATGGGAAAAAAAAAAAAAAAGACAAGTGACATCTACAAATCACACTACTTGATGTAGTGTGCTATGACTCACCATCGTACGAATCGTGGGATACATTCGTAAACCTTGGATTTCAGGATTGAAAAGAATAGGTTTAAACTTTTGTAAGATTTTCATACGCACACACGCGTATGCAATAATCAAAAATCCAAATCCGATGGGGATCAACCACCACAGAGGTAAGAGACGATAGTCTGTCCCAAAGGGGATATTGAAGGGGGGACAGTAGACAATCAGTGTTGCCAGGCCCACACCGCCCGCAATCCCGAGGAAGGTTACCTTGTTGGAGAACATGTAGCGTCCGAGAGGAAGACTGAAGCGTGTCTTGCAGGCAAACATGTTGAACATTTGCATCACCATGATGCTCCAGTAGACAATGGATTGGGCTTGACCAAGGGCGACGTGCTGGGCCTCTGCATTCAAGAGGCGCCCTGTCGAGGTGACATAGGTGGCAGCATAGATGGGTCCGTTGCTAAAGTAATAGGTGGGGGCAGTGGCGCCACGCTGCATGGCGACTGCATCATAGGGTGTAATGCCATGATACCAGAGCACAACGAAATAGGAGACCATCACACCCACAGCCTCAATCATACCAATCTCAAGGTAGGACCAGGAGAGCAAAGGAAGATCAACAAGCACCTCGTCCTGGGTGGGTTCCATGAGCTCTTTCCAATAGGCGGCGGTAGTGAATTCATGACATTGGATAGCCCATCGGCGCAGCATGCCCGGCTTGATCTCCTCCCCATCATCATCGTATCTGGCATAGCGTTCCCTGCGAAGCAGTCTGCGACGGTGGCGATCAATGGATTCAGGATTGACAGGCTTACGGGGCTGCATTTTCATGAGTCCTTCTTTACTTTCGGGTTTATCCCAGGCAAAGGTAAGAGCGGCGAATAATTCAAAACCAAGATCAATGACCAAGATAAGAATAGCAGAGAGTGGAAGCGCTTTTTATAATGAAAAGAAAGGTGTTAATAGATAGATCCATATCCAAAAAAAAAAAACTACTTACGAAGTGGTACAATGATATAAAGCAAGTTGGGAATGACTTCTGGCATCGAATGCGTAATAGTATACATGATGGATTTTTTAAGATTCACAAAAATCAAACGCCCCTCCTCAATACCATGCACAATCGACGCGAAATTATCATCGAGCAGGATCATGGCCGCCGCATCCTTAGAGACATCGGAACCCGAGATATTCATGGCGATGCCCAGATCGGCCCTTTTTAATGCAGGAGCGTCATTGACACCGTCGCCCGTCACACCTACAATGTGATGCATGGACTGAGCACGTTTGACAATGTCAAGCTTGTGTTTGGGCGAGGTACGCGCGAAAATAATTTCATCTTTTGAAAAGATGATATCCCATGCGTCGTCCGTCAGGTCGTCTATCGTATCTCCATGGATGACGATGCTATTGTATTCGTTCTCGGGTACAGACGCCTCGGGTACGTTGAGCCGCTTGGCTGCCATGGCTTTGGTCTCTCCGAGCATGAGATTAATCTTGCGGCCAATCGCTTCGGCGGTGAGGGGGTGATCTCCTGTGACCATCATGACCTTGATGCCCGCGGTGCGGCATTGACCGATGGCCTCGCGAACACCGTGCTTGGGAGGATCCTCAAGGGAGACGAGACCGACAAAGGTCAGCCCGGACATGGGATAGTTCTTACTTGCCTGATCAAAGGTATAATCGCGCGGGTAGTCTGCCTCAGGTAATAACAGTTGCGCAAAAGCAAGTACGCGGTGTCCTTGGCCAGCCATAAAGGAGTAGGTCTCCTGGAAGAGTGTCTGATGCTGCTCTGTCAGAGGCACAGTGCCCTCGCTGGTAAGAATGGTATCGCACAGTTTTAAGACACGTTCGGGTGCTCCCTTGACATAAAGCGTGAGCGGGCCATGTGCGTGCTGCTTTTGATGGATGGTCATCGCATACTTGTTATCCGAGTTGAATGGGATCTCAAATACTTTTGGATAGAGACCCGGCATCTCATCGAATAGTTTCGTGGTCGTCAGGTTCTCACCTGCAAATCGAACGAGGCCGGTCTCGGTGGCATCTCCCAAGATCTGGCGCTGGCCCACTGGTATATCCACACGGTCAAACTTAACGCGGGTATTCAGCGTCGAGATCTCCATCACCTCTTGTACACCCGGTAATTCAGAAAAGTTTTGCTTTTCCAAGGTGGTGTGCATCTTGAGACAGGACCAGATAAAGGTAACCGTCATCTGATTGCGTGTCAATGTTCCTGTCTTATCGGTAGCCAGTAGTGTAATGGCGCCGAGCGTCTCCACCCCCTGCAAGTCCTTGACGAGCACATTTCGTGCTGCCATGCGTTTGGCTGCGATGGTCAATAAGATTGTCACGGTAGCTGGGAGGCCTTCGGGCACCCAGGCAACAAAGACCGAGATGGCGAAATTAAGCGTGAGTGAGACATTATTATGATTCACGGGGAAACCGATACCAAAGAAAATACCGGCTGTAATGAGAGCGATGGAAGCAATGATTTTTACAAAATTTGCAATCTATTTAATGGAAACAAATATATATATATAGACAGAGAGAGAAAGAATCAGATATGAATAGATAGATAGATAGCTTTTTTTTTTTTTTTTTTTTTTTTTTACCTCTTGAGATATTGGAGACGCCTCCTTGTCTTCACCTGCGGTCAAACCCGCAATCTGACCCAATACCGTACCATCTCCCGTACGCACCACAATACCATATCCCTCACCCGACACACACAGAGTACCATTGAACAGGATATTCTCTGCCTCAAAGACACTCTTTTGTGTATTAAAGGCTTTCCGCTCCTGGGGATCCGATTCACCCGTCAACGAAGAATTATCCACCTTGAGCTCAGAGGAAGCATGGAAGATATAAATATCAGCGGGCACTTTATCACCCATACGGATAAAGACAATATCACCGATAACGAGGTTGATGGCATCGATCTGTTGCACTTTGCCATCGCGAACTACCATACACTTGGATGGGATCATGTTGAGAAAGGATTGAAGGAGGGCTTGGGATTTTTGTTCTTGGTAAAATTCGATAAATGCGTTAAGTAGAGAGACACCGATCAGGATGGCACCAAGGTAAGTCTAATTAACAAAAATAGATGTAAACATTATATTATAATTGTTTTTTTTTTTTTCTTGGACTTACATTAGCAAAGTTTGCCCGAAAGTCAGTAGCAAGCAATATGTAATCAAGTATACCCGCCAAAATCAATAGCAAATTGAAAAGTTTAGCCACACAATCCAGATATTTAAGTAGAGGATGTCTCTTCTTGGGAGGCGATAGGACGTTGGGTCCCGTCTCTTGCAATACACTGCGTGCCTGCTGTTCGGTCAATCCTTGGGATTCATTCGGTTTTTTGGTGGATATGTCTGTATGATACTTCTCTGCACATTCTTCTGGACTAAGCAAGTGCTCCGTCTATATATAAACAATAACAAGAAAATAGATAAGAAATTTATCAGAGGGGAGGAGGATAAGGAGGCTCTACTTACAATATCAACATTCTTTTTATTTTCCTTCTTTTCAGGCTTTTTAGGAGCACTAATAGATGGTCGGCGGGAATCTACTGTCTGTATTGTTCTTGTACGTTCTGGTTTGTGCACTTTTGCAAATGTAATTTTTGCATCTTCTATAGCTGTAATCTTTTCATCATCTATAGTCATTTTTTTTTGTTTACCTGGGGAGGGGGGAAGGTAAATAAATAAAATGCTTAATTGATTGAATAAAGAAAAAAGAGAAAAAAGGTGATCAAATAAGAGAGACACTTAGAGAGATGATAGATATGTATTTATATACAAAAAAAAAAAAGAACCTGTTGCGATTACCTAAATTAGACTTTTTTATTTTTAATATTAAACACGTCGAAACTGAACTGATGGACAGACTAAATCACGGTTGATTTGTTCTGAGACCATTGAAGGAATCATACTAATTTGGACTTTTTTTTTTTTTTTTTTTTTACAAAAATATTTTTAGTTCATGAAGATCTTAGAAATTTTTTTTTTTTTTTTTTTTTGCTATCTGACCACTCTCTTTAAATTTGATTTTGAACAAATGCAGATTCTATCTGAAATGGATTTCACTTTTATGACGATCGCTTGTAATTTATAATGCATTTTATATAAGTTGATCAACTCTTTTTTAATTTAGAATTCCCGGTTTTTTTTTTTTTTTCCCTATGATCAATGAATACCGGTTTTGTTTGCTTTAACCAATCGCTTTTAGGCCTCAAACCTTTTTTTACACACTATATACTTTATCTGTGTATCTTTTTAGAGTAAACAGTCTAAATTATGCTAGATATGCTATTTAGAGCAAAAAAGATAGAATATCTTTGTTAAAAGTATCGATTTAACAATAAATTGAGAGGATATATATGAAAAAAAAAAGATGACCATAACATCTCGGTCTTTTTCTCTTCCCTAAATATACACGTTTTCATTATTGTTGCATAAAACCACCCTTTTCTTTTTATATATATTAACTATTTTTCATTACATTCATTGTTGTGAATATATATAAAACACGATTAGGGGTACTTTTGATTTTAATTTTATTGTTCGTTCTTGGGTGTAAGGGCATGTTATCTAATTAGGGAATAAGCGAGTTGAATTTTGATTGGAACAAGCCTGTCATCTACGCAAAAATTCAAGTAAAATCAACACAATCTCCATGGAAAAACAGACCCTTATTTTTTTTTGTTTATAAAATATTTCTAAATCGAGTATTTTATATAGATGGTTTCTCCACGGTTCCATCCACCATTTTCAATAGGTTTAAGTGTAGGTGAATTTTATCCATTGTTACTTAAATCTTTTTTTTTTCGATCAATTTACCTATTAGGTATTAGTCTGGGATGTTCTATGCAAGTTCATACCCTTCCCCCTCCCCCTTATTTTTGAATAGAATTGCATATGAATGAAAATCACTAGCAATTAAAAAAGGGCTTAGTTTTATAAAAACGAAAGATAAAAAAGAATCGGTTTATATCTCTGTATCAACAGCATGATTAAAACTCTAGTTTCAATGTAATCTCAAAAGTTGGAGTAACGAACAGTTTTATTTCAATAAACCTTGAGTCTATTTTGTATTATATACATTTTTTTTTATATATGTAGAGTTCTTAAGGGGGTTTTATGAATGCTTCTTTTTGGGGTCTACATTATGTGTGCTTATCTTACATAATTGAATAACCTGGTAACTA
>MU622287.1:127434-141186 GCA_025399235.1 Backusella circina FSU 941
AATCTTGCTATAAGAATGCTCCACACAAACAGAAGATAAAAATTAGGATAAATATGTGTACAAAATGAGTTCTTACGCTGAAAAATAGTTGAAGATCATCTAGAATGTTATTAACATAACTAATATTATAAAATATCACTTTTCAAACTTTTAAATAGTTGCTTTTAGATTCTACTAAAAATAAATGTGATACAGTTTATTTAGTGAATTATTATGCGATATGGTGTGGTAAATATGAATTGAGTGGATACATCAAAAATCAGATTATTCACATGATGACAATTAAATTATGCGCTTCATGCTATAAAGGGAATTAAAAAAACGTTTCTAATGTTCATATGATACAATGATTGTGAGGGGGTATTATACATAAAGTCTAAATATGATAAATATACAAAAATAAAATAAAGCAAATCAAAGTAAAGTAAAGTAAAGTAAAATAATACATTCATATGTGTCTATCAAAATCTAAGTGTCATAAAAATAAATGGGAAGCATAAGTGAGTTCAAGTTGACATGTAGGGTCTTGTGATAAGTATGTTGTAAATTTAACCAATATAAAGTCCTTGGTAACGAATGTGAGATGCCCTAAGTAGTCAATGTTTTTTCTTCTTTTTTTAGTAGGTTTCTTCATATATTTTTTTTCAGGCTTATTTATTTAGCCAAGGATGTTCCTACATGATAAAGTTAGAGAATGAGATAAACCATGAAATATACAAATTTTGTCTTACCATTATTTTTTTAATTGTGATTCTGTCGATGTGATTTTTTGCAAGTAGTTGGTCAATCAGATCTTTTAAATCTGTGTCTATTTCAGTATCGTGTGCAGCTCTAAATATTTAAAATAGGTTAGTGTCGGCTATTTTCTTATTTTAAAGAAGAAATGTAAATACATACTCTTTGTTTTTTATCGAGCTATACAAGTCCAATAAACTTGAGCTTTCAAAAGGCAAATGTCCATAAACAAGACAGTAGAGAGTCACGCCCATTGCCCAGATATCGATAGATGTAGGAGAAGCTTGCTTTCGAGCTATTAAGTGACTAAAGTTAGATTTTTTCCCTTTTTAATGCGTAGATTACTTTCTAACCTTTTCCTAGTAATTCAGGTGCCATAAAAGCAGGTGAACCTCCCCCTGGAGTAGCATGAAAATCTGAGATACGAGTGGCGTTGCCAAAATCAATCAGTTTTACAACGTTATCATTGGCCAAGATCAAATTCTGAGGCTTGATATCTAAAAATAAAATTATTATTTTTTAGTTGTCCCCCTTTTTTTTCTAAAAAAAAAACAAAAAAAAAACTTGAGTTGTTTTATGCAATTACCTCTATGAACAATATCATTCTCATGTACTATGTGAATCAATTAAAAATAAAATAAAAAAGTAGGTTAGTTATCGCACAGTTTGTCAATGCTAAAAACATTATTATAATATTTACAGTGATTGACAGCAGATACAAGCTGACGAAATATGTTTCTACATTCAGTTTCTGAATAAGGTTGTATAACCGAATGTGGTGCAACGTCCATAACAACGCCGGCTTCAGCAACTTCCATAACAAGGAATACCGAATCAGGATGATTGGAATCTTCAATTACTTTTAAAAACTGAATTATGTTTAAATGAGGTTGTAGCTCTGCCAAAAGATCAAATTCTTCTCTAAAATTAATTCCATTGATTGAGCTGTGTTCTATTTTTCTTCGTTTTGTCTCTGCCCCACTGTTGGCAGAATTTGTCACTGGACGAGATCTTCCAGGACCTGTTTGTCGAAGCAACTCTGATTGGTGTTGACGCTCAAGGCGAGATTTACTGATTTCTTTGATTGCCTATTTTTTTTTGTAAGCCATTGTTTAATTGAACTTCTATAAATATTGCTTACATATCGAACATTGGTCTTTGTATCTACAGCAAGGTGAACAATACCTGATGCTCCAAAACCTATTTCGTGTAAAAGTCTATACTGTCCAACACGGCGTTTACTATGGCGTGCCAATTTTTGTTCTTTCCAACGACGGTGCAGTTGAAGGGGGCTGTTAAACCAACGAGTCATAAGTGTTAAAGTGAAAGTGTTAAAGTGAAAGTAATAATTAAAGCTAAAAGAAGAAAAGCAAAAAAAAAAAGGAAATTATTTTATCGCTGCCCTATTTATAAAGGCAGAATAGTTTGGTGTAAGCCCCCCATTACTCCCCCAAAGAGGAGAAATTATGTATAATCTCCCATTTCTTGGCCCCCTACTTTATTCCATCATATGTTTGCCACGCGATATTTTTTTTTCTATAATTGGAGCGGTACCGACATTTGATTTTTAATGGGACATGTATTTTCATGATCTATTTTTAACACATGCTGCAAGAGATAGGCACAGACCTTTTTTTTACAAGAAAAAGTGTATACTTCACCAATGATATTCATACAGATCTTGCATAAGCATTCCTTTTTTTAAAAATAGTTAGCCAGTCACATGATTTTTTTTATTTTGAGGTGTTTTTCATGATGTAATACACACATACGATGTTGACCACTCTAAAAAAAGCTTAAAAAACAGGAATATGGATATAGCGTTTTAATGCTAATCTCAATAAAACTTGTATAAAGTTATTGAATTAATGATATTAATAAATAATGTTGTAAAGAAATTTATTTCTTATCTATTTTTCTTCATGTTTTGGATAAGATAAAAAACTTTACCTCTCAAGCATTTTATGTAAGATTTGCTTGGCTTTTCTTTGACAGCTCTTATATTTCACGTGCAAAAAAAAAAACCGGTGCAACCGAGTCCCTGGATGATAATTTTCTGCTAATATTTTATCATCTCCAACCAGAATAAAAAAAAAATTGCTTCCTTTCATGTGTGTACCACATAATCGAACCTAAAGAGTTTTATTTTAATTATTGATCTAGTTTCATTTGATTTACATGTGATTTAAGTTTTTAGTCGTTGAACGTGTAGATCCATTTTTCATTTAATACATTAAAATTGAGTATATCATGTAATTTTATACGGTTTCCCCCAATAAACTTTTTCTTGCAAATATTGGAATTTTAGTAAATCATTTTACCCATTTAAACAATAGTTACTATTGAATTTATATCTATTGAATGAATAAGGTCATTTTCATATTTGCATTTATATTTATAAATTTCTAATTTTAGTACTTTTCAAATCATTTTAATCTTTGGGGACCATGTACATAAACATAAGCTCCTGAAAGTTTACACAACTAAAAAAAAAAAAAGTACAAAAAAGGGTCCAAAAAAGGAGATGCCTAGAGTTTTCTTAGATTAAACTCCTCTTTAATAAAGTACTTACAGTGTAAACATCTAAAGTTCTATGACAAACGTGTTCTTACGTAGATGTGTTTCAGGGTTTTGGTTGGTAGATTTGTGGGTGACTCTTTCCAGACTATATTGCTTGGGTGATTATAAGCATATTTCTGATAGCGTTAACAATCATATTCACCATGTGCTCTTAAGCTCTCCGGCAACTTTGATACAAACGAAACCGGGCCTCTGCCCTTTTGGAGCAATACAATTCAAGAGAACAACTGAATTGGACAGCATGTGGTCAATGTGATATTCATATTTGGATTTGCATGCTGTTTTGCCATTGGAATGTTTGTCTCAACTTTTTAATATCTTCATTCACCTTCTCGGTCGTTGATGATAATCAAAGTACTCAAAGTGACTTGTCATCTAATAAAATCATTATGTCTTAGATTATGAAGGTGGGGTGATTTACTTTTAGAAAAAAAATGTTTTATTTGTCTTTAAGAAAAATCCCCGGAGATTATGGATGAATAGATAGCACTTTGATAGCCACTTACACACCTGTATTAAAAAATTTGTACAATGATAAAAAATATATAAATTGATTTCCTATTCTGATTGGAAACTAATAAAGAACGCGGGTCTTGATATTAGCAGGGGTTGCAACAATGGCATTATAAACTGTTTGTAAATCTTTCTCATTCACGTTAGAGATATCAGCCATAACGTAAGCAACGTCACCCTTAGAGTCAGAGTATTGTTTCTCAACGTTGTGATCAGCGAAGATTTCGTTGATGGTCTAATTTAGAAAATATATCTTAGTCCCTATTTCTTTCGTAATCTCTTTCTTTTTCCTCTTTTTCCTCTTTTTCCGAAAAAAAGGGAATGCTATTTTGTGTTTAATACTTACTCTAAGTACACCAGGAATGTTTTGATGGATATAGAGAACACGAACAGTATCCTTATCGTCTTGAGAGATAGCACGTAAATCGATTTCAGGGAAGTTAACAGCACCCAATGAGCTACCATCGTTGATGAACTTGGTCAATGCTGTAGATACTTCAATACCGATCATACGTTGTGCTTCCTCAGTGGAACCACCAATATGAGGGGTCATAATCAAGTTCTTAGCAGACAGAAGATCAGGGTAGTCACTGAAGTTGGGGCCATTGGAGGCAGGTTCTTTGGGATAGACATCAATTGCAGCACCAGCAAGGTGATCACTATGAAGAGCTTTAGCAAGAGCAGGGATCTGTACAACAGTTCCACGAGCATTATTTAAGAGGTAAGAACCCTTTTTCATGAACTGCATAATCTCTATTTCGCCGATCATATTTTTAGTATCCTCAGTTTCGGGGACATGGAGAGAGACAAAGTCAGCAATGCTCAAGAGTTCTTCTAAAGAATCAACAGGCTTGGCTTGACCCAAGGGCATGATTTGTTGGATGTCATAAAAGTAGACAGTCATACCCATTGCCTCGGCCAACACAGAAAGCTGAGCACCAATATGTCCATAACCAACAATACCAAGTACTTTATGTCTGATTTCGAAACAGTTCTTGGACACCTTATTCCAAACACCCTGATGCATCTCGGTGCTACGATCACCCAATTGACGAGCCAATGCAATGATTTCTCCAATAACTAATTCGGCAACAGAACGTGAATTACTGAAAGGTGAGTTGAATACAGCAACCTATATGATGAATGAATTATGAGTCATTATCACGCCCTAAATTACCATCTTTCATTTTTTTTATTATTATTTGAACAAAAAAGATATCCTTCTACTTACACCCTTGCTCGCAGCAGTCTTAAGATCGACTTGATTGGTACCAATACAGAAACAACCGATAGCCATCAAGTTCTTGGCTTCGTCCAAAACAGCCTTGGTAAGTTTTGTCTTTGATCGGATACCAATGACGTGTACATCCTTAATCTTTTCGATCAACTCATCACCTACCAAAGCCTTCGAGTAGGTTTCCACCTAACAATGCGAAAAATAAAATAAAGATACATTTAGTTTTTGACGCCATTCTTCATCTTTTTTTTTTTCTCCTTTTTTATACCTGATAACCTTGCTTCTTAAAAGAATCAATAGCAGTTGCATTAATGTTTTCCAATAAGAGAATCTTGACCTCTGCAGTGTTGAAAGGACGGAGAATCTTTGGCTTGTTTTGGTTGAATGAAGAGCTGCGTCCGCGTGCACCGGTTGTATCTGTTGGAAGAGTGGCCATTTTTAATAATTAAAGTGAAAAGGAGAGAGAAAAGATGGGATCACTTGTCATGTTGTAATTAATTTATATGTAATATACAGGGTAATAAAAAATTCGTGACTTGACATCTTATTGATTCATGACTCTTTCAAATACCGAATGTAGTCATCTACTTTGTATTTGATTGGTTAAGAAGTGGTATGAATCATTTAAACTTTTGGTAGAGAGATATAAAACCTTTTTTTTTCTATTCTCTTTTTCGTTTTTTTTTTTTTACTCCACTAAAGAGTTGTCACACACAATTTGATAATGCAGCAATATCCAACTTATCAAACAATAAATGAGATACCATTTGAAACCAGTAAAAATAAGTTGATGAAATTGATACCCGATCAAAACATCACTGTTATTCCCCAGTTTACATTGGAATCAGGTGTCGTATTACATAAAATCCCAGTCGCTTGGAAGTCCTTTGGAAAGCTCAATGAAAAAGGTGATAACTGTATGGTTATTTGTCATGCCCTGACAGGTAGTGCTGATGTGGAGGATTGGTAAGTAATACCAGAGACAGTATATCGGTTGGATTTCTTGTTGACATTTATTTTTAAAAAAGGTGGGGCCCTTTGATCGGTTCCAAGAAAGCATTTGACCCTACCAAGTTTTTCATTGTTTGTTGTAATGTACTCGGTTCACCTTATGGCTCAGCTTCACCTTTAACTATCAATCCAGATACAAATAATATTTATGGACCCGAATTTCCCTTGGTCAGCGTAAGAGATGATGTAAATATTCATAGATTGATTTTGGATCAGTTGGGTGTCAAACAAATTGCTATATGTGTTGGTGGATCAATGGGAGGTATGCAAGTCCTTGAATGGGCTCAAATGGGTAAAGATTATGTTCGTTCCATCGTACCTATTGCTACATCTGGACGTCACTCAGCTTGGGGTATCAGCTGGGGCGAAGCCCAGCGACAATCTATCTATAGCGATCCAAATTATGGTAAGAAGAAAAAAGCGTAATGTTTACTGGATGGTTTTTATTTATTGTTGCGCTTTATTATCACTACTATTATAGGGGATGGGTATTATACAGAAGAAAACCCTCCTATTGTTGGACTTTCTGCTGCACGCATGTCTGCTTTACTAACTTACCGTTCCCGCAATTCGTTCGAGTCCCGTTTCGGCCGTAAAGCATCTGGGTTAAAGCCAACCAATCGCCCTAGTTCACCTGGTGAAGCCAATCGTATGATCCATAATGATGGTCACCGCGAGAGAACACCACCAATTGAAAAGCCACAGGCAACCATCAATAACCCACCTATGCCTACAGCCCATGTTTTCTCAGCTCAGTCCTACCTTCGTTACCAGGGCAGCAAGTTTATCAGCCGATTTGATGCAAACTGCTATATTGCACTTACTCGCAAAATGGACTCGCATGATTTAGCACGTGGTAGAGATGATTACCATGATTTACTCGCATCTATCGCTCAGCCTGCTTTGGTAATCGGTATTGAATCCGACGGTCTTTTCACTATCTCTGAACAATATGAATTAGCGGAAGGTATGGCCGACACAGAAATGGTTGTCATCGATTCCCCTGATGGCCATGATGGCTTCTTACTCGAATTCGACCAAATCAATCGCCATATTTTACAATTTATTAAACGAGTACTTCCTGAAATTTATAATACATCAACAGTATCTGAGGAAGAAGCAGCACATAATGAAGAGTTAAAGGCTACAAAGACTAGTTTGTTTGGCGAAGCCGAAGTAGATATCACTCAATGGTAGGAACCCCCTCTTACAAAAATAAAGTAAATATATATATATATATAGATGAACATGAAGACTACAGTTATTTTTTTAAACTTTTTTTTTTGTTTTTTTAATATTTAACAAATGACGTAAAATACAATCATTGATGCAATAAATATGTATTTTAATATTTGGCATGTCTAAAATTTAAGCACTGTTTTTCATAACTTATTCAAGTTCACGATGTAAATGAACTATTTTTACTTTATGGAAATCCAATTTAAAGTGTTTTTATTTACTAATACAAAATTCATAAAATTACTAATTTGAAAAGTTACAGTGCTTACGGTATCAATTTACTTCATTTTTGACACTTGTTTATAATTAATTTGCCCATTTTTTTTACTAGCTATGGTCAAAATCATTACTTTCCAGATTCATCTACAATCACTCGTTTGCTATTTTTGTGAAAAAGACTCATTCCTTAAAAGCAATAGCTATAGTAAGATAAGTTTATTATGTTCGAAACATAGATATCTATGATTTTAATTCAAAATTGAGTAAATGAAGAAAAGAAAACTACTCTTCATCATCACTATCTTCTTTGTCGAAAGTGGCTTTTGAGCTTTTTCTTTCGATTCGCTTCAGTTACGATACTTTCGATATCATTTCCGCCACTAGAATTACTGTCATGATAGATATTACGAAGATTGTCCAACATTTCCTAAAAAAAAGAAAAATAAGTGATGTTAGATAATGCAAAATATTGGTTATCTTACATCGATTGTAGTTAAAATGTTCTAGGGATCTTGTACGGATCTGCTTCAATGATTTTGGAAAACAAAATGAACAAGAGTCCTCCAACTTTTACACCCTTTTTTTTTTTTTGTTCAACTAATAACAGAGAGTTTTACAAATTCACTTAGAAACTGGAAACGTCATTTTCGATCTATCTTTCTTTCACTAAACTCCAGGATTTATTATATGGCATAAATGGATACTATTGTTAATTAGTTACATGTGTCGCATGTATCGATACAATTTATGTTCCCACAAGTTTCGCAAGATCTTATGTAATTGCTGGGCATATTGGGCGGTGGTACGTTAATACGAGTGGATTGAGTTGCGTGGAGGAGTATAAAAAGGCGACAGGCATTTGATGAGCATAACTGATATATGCCTCCCGCATTTTCTCAAATGTATATTTGAGATTGGAAAATAATTTGGAAGGCACCAATACTTGATGAACGATCTCTTCATACCCCATGTTTACAGTATAAAGACCTGTAAAAGGGCTGGACTCACCAAGTTTGACCATACTGGCTGATTAGGTTGGTATCCTCTGCTTGCAGAGAATCTTAGATTTGGAGGTTTCTTAGTAACGTTTTTATGTAAGAAATGTAATTTCTATTAATGTCAAACTCAAGTGAGCTATCAATGCGCAGGGAGTGATATTTTATGATTGGTTTATATCTGCCAATAAAATCGACGCAAAGTCCCCCCCAGCTATGTTAAGTAAATTGAGAGTGGAAGCACAGTGCAGAATACATGTAGTAAAATCGATAAAAAAAGAAAATAAATGATGAAATGTGTATCTTTTTTTGGATTCAATTTTGCATGTGATGGGACTCCTTTTGATTTAAAGTGTTGTAGTCATTTTCTTGCTTGAAATTAGAAGAAATCCGATTTTGATTGGATGAGAAATTGAATTGAGAATTGCATGTGAAAACAAAAAAAATCCCACACAAAAACAATGACAGTTATTAATTATGCTTAAAGCGTTAAATAAAAAACATATAAAAAAGCAATATTTTTTCTGTTCTCTCTTTTTTCCAAGATAATTAATCTTTTCTTTACTTTAATAACAAACATGTCTGATATCGTTGTCCCTGGTTTCAAGTCCTCCGAACTTATTGCTGAATTGAGCAAGGCTTTCGAAAACTTTAATGCTGATGAGAAGGCCAAATTGATCAAGCAGGTTAACGGTGTCTTCCAGTTCGTTATTAAGAACAGCGAAGGTAAAGAAGAAGTCTTTACTGTTGATTGCAAGAAGGAAGGTACTGTTGTTCGCGGTAAGGGAAGCCAAAAAGCCGATGCTATCTTGTCCTTGAAGGATGGTGACTTTGTTGATTTGGCTACTGGCAAGCTCAATGGTAAGATACAAAACAAAATGGCTTGGAAAAAGGGTAAACTGAAAATACTCAACTTTTTGATATATAAAAATAGGTCAAAAGGCATATATGGGCGGTAAGCTCAAGATCAAGGGTCAAATCATGTTGGCCATGAAGTTGGATAACGTTTTCAAGGCTGTTAACCCCACTGCTAAATTATAAATAGTCAATTATTACATAATAAATATTTTTCTTTGAAAGAACATATATATTTTTGTCTTCTGTCTGTTTGATTATTTCCATGTTTACGAATATCACTTATTATCCGCACTTCTCTTCTCTTCAGTTACGTCATACCATTTTATTTTATATTTTAAAGAGGCTAATTTGTTCAGGATAGATGGAAAAGTGAGTTTTTAAAGAAGGAAACCAAGGAAGCAAAAAGAAAATCAAATTGGAAGTTTAGAAAAGCCTAAAAATACTATTAAGAGATCAGTAGTCATTAAAGTTAATAAAATAAAATAAAATAAAAAATAAAAATAAAAAGAACGACTGCATATATGCAATCAAGAATAGTGTGCTATTATGACACCGAGTTTAATATTCTCGATACATGATGTACTTTTGATCATCATCTTTTTGGTGAAAAAAGATGGCGGCATCTAAAATCCGCAATCTGAGCAGTCACTGTGAAAAAAAAAACGACATAAAACATTGGATTAGCATGTTCTTTTTTGCTTCCTGTCAATAGCTACTAGTACTCGAAAAAACAATACTATGCGCAACCTTGTAGTTCTCGGTGGTTCGTCCCATCCAGACTTTACCGAAAAAATATGTAACCGCTTAGGTATTTCTGAAGGAAAGACTCGCCTATCCAAGTTCTCTAACAATGAGACCAGTGTCGAAATGAAGGAATCTGTTCGAGAACAGGATGTCTATATTATTCAAAGTGCTTGTGGCTCCGTAAACGACAACTTTATTGAGCTATTAATTATGATTAATGCCTGTAAAATTGCTTCCGCTAAGCGAATTACAGCTGTCATTCCTTATTTCCCCTATTCTCGCCAGTCCGACGCTCCCCATAAGCACTCGGGGGCACCTTTGGCTTATTTACCACCCGCTACACCCAAAAACGAACTTAGTCAACCGGGTAAACCCAACAAACCAGAAGACATTTCTACGCAACTTTTACGTAAGCTTGGTCAAGCCTCAATCCAAGAAAGTAAAAAGGATAATGCTCCTTATCGTGAGTGGCGTGCACGTCCTGGTGTGTTGATAGCTGATCTCTTGACTTGTTCTGGTAAATTAAGCTTGTTTTTACATAAGATAGTTTACATAGGAATAGCATACTTATCTATTATAAAAAGGTGCGGATCATGTTATCACAATGGATCTTCACGATCCTCAGGTATGAGCAAGTCTATAGAGGTGTATTGTGTATCTAATCTTCTTTATATCACCAATTAGTATCCTGGTTTCTTTGATTGTCCTGTAGATAACTTGACAAGTCTTTATACAACCATCAATTATATTCGTTTGAATATTCCTGATTATTCTAGTGCTGTAATAGTCTCCCCTGATGCAGGCGGTGCTAAAAGGTAAAGGATTGATAGTTAAAAAAAAAAATGAAGGTAAATACATATATTGAGAATGGGGCTATTATTGTTTTCTTTAGAGCTACATCTATTGCTGAAAAGTTGTGTATGGATTTTGCACTGGTTCATAAAGAACGATCAAAAGCTTTCTCTCATAAGAGAGAATCAATGTTGGTTGGTGATGTAACTGGTCGCAATTGTATTTTGATTGATGATATTACAGACACTTCTTATACAATTACAAAGGCAGCTCGTTTGTTAAAAGAGAGAGGAGCTGGCAAGATTTATGCTCTCGTAACACATGCTATTCTCTCTGATGATGCCATCAACAATATCGACGAAAGTGTCATTGATGAATTGATTGTTAGTAATTCAGTACCTCAAGATAAACACATTACACACCCCAAGATCAAGGTTTTTGATGTTTCTCACTTATTTTCTGAAGCTATTCGCCGTACCCACTTTGGTGAATCCCTTTCAAAACTTTTTGAGCCGTAATCACTCTATAAACTCATTTTCTTAGACCCCTTTTCTCTTTCCTTTAACTCCATTATAGATATTCAAAAAAAAAGGCATCATTTATTTTATTTTGTTTTTATCCTATATTTAATAAATATAAAAACAACTTTATAAACCCATTCATATAAGATTTGTCTTTACTCCATCATTGAGACATCATTATCGGCTGAGTCCAACTCTTGACCTATTTTGGGTGAAATAGCATTGTGATACTTAAACTTGATGACTTTAAGCAACTCCTTCTTCTGCTCTAAAATCAAATCTTGTTTGTAAAGTTGCACAAATGTAAGCATCGATTGGTACCACAAGAAAGGCATTTCCCGAGGTTCATCTTTAAATCGCGTAAAATGTAAAACGAGTGTATTGACAATTTTGAAAGGCAGAACTTGTCTTTTCGCCAATAGCAGACGAATGAACATTGAATTTGAACCTGTGTATTTCATTTCTGCAAGACGTGATAGAGCAGTAGAAGAATGAAGAGTAGGCAGTGTTGATTTTACTAAAACACTACCAATGATAGCAGCTTCGCTTAAGGTGCAAGTACCCGACTCACACAGCGGAAGCAGTATTCCTTTCACAAATGCAGTTGGTTTGTCAAGTGCTTTCTTTAGAGAAAGATAGAGATAGTGACATAGTGCATTATTTGCCGTAATGTCTTGTCGTACACGAGCAAGAACAACCGTTGAAAGGAATCGTTGGGCCTGATTAGCATTTAAGCTCACAACAAACATACATGTGACTTTGTATAGAGCTTGAGGTGACCATAGGTCAGGTTCTGTCAAATAGAGAACCTCTTCCCAATTAGATAAGGATGGGATGATTTTGATTGCCTTGGGAAGTTTTCCTGAAATATAGCAGTTCAGCTTCTCGCCTATCTTTTTGTATACTTCAGTCACTTTAGGGTTTGTTGTTGGGGACAATTCGTATTCATCGTCTACATAGTATCATGTTGAATTAGCATTTTCATGATTAATATCTATAGCGTGCTATGTTGACCAATTGATTGATCTATTGACTCTTACCTGTTGCTTTTTGACTATTAAGTGTAGTATTCTTGTCATCATCCATAGTCACGTCAGTTGGCTCCTTTTCGTCTTTATATGTGCTTGTCAAGAACGCCTCAAACACAATCACGTCGGAAGGATCGATACCAAGTTCTTCGAAATCAACATAATGAGGCTTTTGTTCAATGTCTTCATCAGGATCAAAACCTAATGGAAACTTTTGAATGAGATTCCTCTCCTCTTCATCCTCATTTGCTTTTTGGAGTCGTTCTTTTTGTTTTCTGGCAATTTTTGATATTTTCGAAGACACTTTTTCATCAATATCATCCTGAAAACAAACAGGTAGTTTTTAGTGATAATGATTCTTTACTTCCTTATGTAGCATGCATAATAAAACTTACTATTCCTTCTTCCATACTATTACTGCGGTTAATAAACGTTTGCTGCCTCTCTGATTTGCTGTTATTCAATAACTTGTAGAAGGGAGAATCGTTGTGGCGTCGAATATACTTTAATACTTCTTTACCCATTTTATTTTAATTTTTGACAACTTTTTAGTACAAAAAAAAAAAAAGGATTGAAAGAAAGAGAAAAATGAAAATAGTGTAACCAGATTTGTGCTGTTAAAACCAATGCGTTTGTACAGATACACAATGAAAATAGTTATATCAAGTCATGAGATTGATAGTTTATCATACTGAGATGAGTTTATTTCAACAGGTGTAATGGCCTAGATATATTACTATCATATTGTCTTTACAGCATCGTATTAGTACCTTGTCCTCTAAGAATAAACACAAGTGTGGATATAGATACAGTTTATACAAGGAATAGAGCAATGATTTTGGAGTAGATAGGCTAAATGCTTGAATAGCTATCGCTCTTTTTGTACACTCTGCTGAAAACCATTACTTCCTTAGTTGATGTATCAGCTTTTCGGTGTAGTTTAATGCAGTCTGATACTTTGATAAAGACCTTTTTAAAAAGAAATGAAAGCTATACGAGTTCTTATATTAGTTGTTTTATTTTTGGGTTATGAAATAGATACAAATTCCGAATAGGCTAGTAATGAATCAATCTTTCAGTCTATATTAAACATGTCAATGGGTAGAATGAATGAAACCATTACTGCTTCGTATATCAGTAAGCTGCCCAGTCCATTTGTATATTTCCATCTCATTCAATTAGACTTGTAAACCAAGATAGTTAATATATAAGCTTTAGGTAGTATCTATACATACAAGATTTACTCTTATGTTAAAATAGAATAGAAACTTATTTAATGT
>MU622287.1:141211-165508 GCA_025399235.1 Backusella circina FSU 941
AACAATATTATGATTACTAGTCATGGACAGGTAGATAAAACTTATCATTGACGAAATAAATATTTCGGCTTGGTCGATCAACACCTGTTGCTCCCAAATTAAATTATGAAATACAAAGAACTATAACAATAAATTAATGTATGCTCGGATATTCACCAGGTGGTTATCAACGTGGCATATAACAGTAAGCTTTCCTAGAAGGTCACAGTACAGGAAGGGTAGGGAAAAAAAGTTACTCAACGACACTTTATTGTAGTGGGTTACAGTAGTACTTACGAAAAAAAACCCCCTTCCTTATTATTTTTTCCCCATTTATTTCTCTAATCAGTAGTAATTGTATGCCGTTAATATACTAAACAAATAATGTTCTGACGTTACGTTTCCAAGATTACCCAGCGACTTCCTGTAAAACGACCATAAAAACATAATTCGATCAGTACTGCTATCTTTTTCTCCATAAAATAATTGAGTCCCACACATGGAATTATTACACCTCTTCTATTCATCATACTTATGTCCTGATACTGGTTAGTAAAATCTTGACTACTTGACTGGTTAGCCTCTCGTCTCATAATCATTACTGGGTTTCACTCACAAAACCTGATTTCCATGATATCTGTCTCTTGTTACTAGTGACCATGAAATTGAAACATAATAATATAGTTAAAAGGTAACCATTGTCTCTAAAAATATTATATTTCATCAGAAGAATCAGATAACCTCTCAGTGAAAAAGTGAACATAAGTGCCGTTGTCGCTTACTGAAATATATCTTTTACCATCTAGTTTTTCACCCGAATAGTGGGAAATAATCATAATTTGTCTTTGTTAACATTTGAATATTGTACTTAATAGATGAACATATTTATAGCGACTATCGTTAGAGTAGGCATTGACCAATTGTTCTTTTCACCAACAATATTGGCAGTGTTTATGGGTGGAATTAGTATTCTAGAAGGCAAATCGATATCAGACATTAAACAAAAGTATCAAAAGGTAATAAGAAACCGCTTTTATTTATCATCAATGGGTCATTAAAAGTGATTTATTTCGTTTTCAGAGCTATTTTGAAGGATTGAAGAATTCGTATTGTTTTTGGCCGTTTGTAAACTTGTTTACATTTTCATTTATACCCATTTATTATCGTCCTATTGTTAATAGCTGTTTCGGTATTGTTTGGAACTCTTATTTATCACACATGAATCAGAAATCCAATAGAGCTATTCATCTTGTGCCAACCAATATTAGACTTGATAAAAACACACCACTTTAGATCTTTACTCCTTAGAACTCCTTTTTATTATTATCAATATTGCATAATTTATTCATTTCATGCTTTACATAAACCTTTTTTCGAGATTATATATATATTACTTTTTTGCTTTTACACTTATTTTCGAACCTTGATGACTTTATTTACAATGTTTTTGCTCTTTTATCAAGAATGTACGGATATTGCAGTCTCTAACACAGTTGGTACAAATGGGAACCACCGTAAGCACGACTAATATTCTTTTGTGTTTTGAAAATGGTAGGATGAAGAGCCTTGGCATGTGTTTATAGTAAAAGTGGTTTAGTAGTAAGGAAATATATACAGGTTTAATAAACTTTCATAGACAGGTCTACCGTCTGTTATTATTGCTATAAATAAGTTACTACTTGAAGTACCATTGTATTGTATTACCAGGTGTCTTGATAGCTGTAACACCGACTGTTGCAAGAGCAACAGCATCTGAAAGTTAGTCTCGGAGCCATTACTGCTGTCTGTGGTAACCATCCTCCTAAACACAGCAATCCAATAAAATAGAGAATTGCTCATTCCCTTCTCCTTTATACTCTTTAGTTTCCGTTTCATTTGGCACACACACACTACTCGCTCTCTTTTTTTCTTGCAATCAAACTGCTTGTCCGGTCGAATATATAAAGTCCGACCCGGATCATCTTGTCAACAACTCTAAAGAAAATAGGAAAAAAAAAAAAGGCTTTGCCCCTTGTTATTAACATTATGCAGTTTTTACGTCGGTTGCCATGCCAACGGTTCTTTTCAACACAACCCGTTAAAACAAAGATACCTCGTTATACAAAACAGGCCGAGGAGATTATGAGTGATACTATGATTCCTGGTCCATATTTACGATATTTTAAAACAAAAAGAGAAAAGAAGAAATATGACGATCAAGTAATAACTAATTATAACAGTAAAAACAAGTACTTGCTAATTTACATAAATGAACTCATAGAATCCAGGATTTGAACAGGTTTATACAGCACCTGCTCGGCCAATTCACTACAATGAATTTGATTCTGCACCTACAATTACTCAAGAACGATTTGCAGAGCGTTTACATCGTGCAGTAACTACAATGTATACAATGGAGAGTTTACCTAATCAATGGATCACTCCAAATCAGTTAAAGATAAAGGGTGTTAAAGTATCACGTAATCTAAGAAAGTGTCAAGTGCTTTATGAGCCACTCTCCTTGGTGAAAAAAGAAAGGGTAAACTAGAAGTCTGTGTTTCATAAATACAAGAATAAAACTAATACATTGTATTTAGGGCCAAGTTCATCGTTCCCTTTCGCAGTACACACCTTTACTCTCCATGCTGATAAAGTCACATGCACAACTCAAGCATCCTCTCTCTATAAAGTTTGTTCCTGATACACAAACAAAAGAATTGGAAGCCATCTTTGATGAAATAGCAAAAGAGGAAATGTAAATGCTGCATTATAAAACTATTTATTTTTGTATCAAGGAGTGCAAATAATAAGAAAGTTAAATTTAATCGTCAGATGTCTTTTGGTTTGTTAGTACAAAAAAGAGAGAGAGAGAGATTCCATAAATAAACAATCTATGTTTATATTTGTTCATAACAAGTATATATATTTGTTTGTTTTTATTATTATAAATGTTGAATGATCCAGTTTGAACTTGTGTATATACATTCATCATTGAGTGGAGATCATTTTTGCTATTTTAACTTTTTGTAATAATGAATATATATAATATATTTTTATATATATTATAGATTGCTGCGAGTCACCCCTATTTATGCGATGAAATCGGCAATTTGTACTCCTCAGCCATGAACAATAATGAATATCAGATGGCCAAAAGAGTAATAAACAAAAACCAGCCTTCTTCTAAAAGAGTATTATTGTCCAAAACAAGTGAGAAAGTACAAACTTGTTTTCAATAGTGTATATCTACAACCACTGTTTTTTTTGTATTTCTAAAATAATGAAAAAAAAAGAAAAGAGAGTATTTGAATGCCATCAAGGGTTTTTCTTTTTTTGTTTCAAAAAAAAATGTATATAAATTTATTAAAATGAGCTTGTGAGAGGAAATTACTGGATTGTATTACATTAAGCAAGTTTTTTTTCTTCTTTTTGGTCTCTTGTTGTTATTCCTCTCTGAAAACAACAAAATACACAAAACGGAAAAACAACTTGATTTTGCTAATTTCTAAAATAGGGTATTATTATTATTGATCTCTGTCATCGTCAAAGAACTTTTCTGCAACAATGTATTGGTCGTTTGTCTTGTAGAGACGCTTGATACATGCGATAGTGGAAGGGATAGTCATAAATGCCCATGCAGCAATAGGCAGTGAAATGTAATCAAATACGTTGCGCCAGGTACGGCTCTCTGTCTTACGATAAAGTTCCCGATCCACTGTACGGTGCAGGCGCTCATAGATGGCAAGTGTACCGAATAGAGGGAAAGGCAAAAAGATGGTTATGATCTTTACAATATTCCACAGGGTAGCATAGAATTCGGAGGTGAGGATAGGATTTTCAGCAGGATCAACAAAGGCAACAGTGGAGTGAGGTGGGAACAGTATAAATTGCATCAAAGGTACAGCAGCAAACATGAGCCAGCCAGAGGTGACAGGAATCATATGGGCTTCCATGACTTTAATAGAAATGATGAGCTTATCCAACCAGAAGGATGGAGAAGCATACAGGCTGGTCTTTTTGGTTAAAGTGGCCAAGACCTGTCCTTCACTTTCTTTAACACCAAATGCATTACGTAAAGTATAAGAAAGATCAGCTACACCATTATAGTGTCGTTTAGCCTGCACAAAACGTGCATGCATGTTGGCAAGGTAACCGTTTGTCTGGACATTAGTTAAATTAATAGGTACAAAGATAGGGCAGCAGCGAGCAAGTCCGTCGGTTTTGAAGAAACACTTCAACATCATGTGCATGTCTTCGCCAACAGAGTCAGCGTCAGTGTCCCAATAGCCAACACGTTCAGCAAGAATCATACTCAAACTATAAGTAGAACAAGGGAAGGAAAGTCCTCTGCTGTTGGAGAGACTGGACATGACCATAGCAGACCAAGTAATATCAGTCATTCTGACTGCAGCAGGTACTTCAAAGCAATTGCGAGAGAAGAAAATAGGTGGGGCAAACAACAAAAAATAAGGATCTTCTGATTGGTTAAATGACTTCTCCACCTTTAAAATTTATATATAGACAAATCATTAGCATTTAAAGTTTTGTTATTTACTGTTGTATTTGTTATTTACCTCCTTAATATAGAGTTCGGGGATAGACGAATCGGAATCAGATACGGTTAAAATAACTCTTCTTCTATCGATACCACGCTGCATCATCTCTGCGCAACCGTGTCTAGCGGCATATGCAACATTAGAACCTTTTCCACGCGCTTCACCAGGAATATCGGCAGGATGGGCAGTGACAAGAAAATGAAGAAAACTGTCTTTGAAATAATCAGCTAAGCTTTCAGCTTTTTGTTCATAGTTGACTTCCGAAGCCTCCATAGCTAAAATAATGACATAATTGCTTTGTGCGTTCCTAAATCAAGTCAAGTCTTAATTATCCAACTTGACCACACACAGAACTCCTAACAAATAAATATTCATCCCCTTACTTGTGATTTGCTAAACGTTTGATGGTATCTCTAAGTAGCCCTTCAGGCTCTGCATAGTTAGGTACAATGAAAGCATGCACAAAGCTGGACTCATCGATAGGCTTGAGGGCACTTTCCATTTCTTCCAATGCTTCGTCGTCTATTGTAGACTTGTCATCTCCACGCTGTGCTTGATTCCAGTTACGAATGGTTTTTGTCATTAAGTTTGCAGTAATGTAGAATTTAAATAGATGATTAACTTGAGTATATAAAAAGCATGTAAAGTAGACTAATAAAAATACAAGGTAAAATTTAGGTATTAAGAGCGGGCCCAAAGGCAGTAATAGGATGGATCCTATTGCTGCCATAGGAGCAACAAGCTCAAAAGGGTAATTTATCAAGGCCGCTTTCATTTAATATAATAAGAAAAGTAGAAAGAGAAAGAAACAGCAAAAAAAAAAAAAGGAAAAAAAAAAAAAAAAAAAAAAAAAAGATAGACGCTCATCTATTAAAGGATTTATCCTTTCAGGTGCCTGTACTACGGTTGTTTGATTTGAAAGTGACCGTAAATTACCTTTTATGGTTAAAGTCATTTGCGTTGACTCAAAAGTGATAAATTCGCTCATTGCACAAACATGACGGAGAACAGAATTTATTTATTAACAACCCCTCCAAAAAAGATTAATTTAGATGCTAACTAAAAAGCTTAAAAAGAAAATATATGGAATCATACAAACAAAGCTGTTACTGGATCATTCAATCCAAATTTTATTTATATATTTACATACAATCCATCTTTCTACTTCTTTTTACGGCTGGTTTTGATCTTTCGCTTTTTCTCAGCTTTAGGTAACTTGTGCTTTCGTTTTTCACGGGCCTCCTCTTTAGCCTTCTTTTTTCGCTCTTTTTTATCGTCTTTATCTTCATCCTTCTTGCATCTTGATGCCTTTTTACGATCATCAGAATCATCAGAATCATCAGAATCATCATCCGAGCCTTCCTCCTCGGAATCGCTTTGGTTCTCTTCAGATGAAGGTTCGTCATTCTGCACAGATTCATCGTCATCACTAAGCTGAAGCCGTTGGACCGATGATGTTACACCAGTGCCTAGCAAATCAGCATATACAAGATTTTTGGCTTCACCCTTTTCAACAATCAATGTATCTCTTTCGATATCAATGACTTCATCTAACGTAGTAGGGATATAAGACTTTAAAAAGATTTGATCTTCAGCAGAGTTGATCTCTGCCTCGGGATTTTCATTCATTTTGGCTTGAATCTACAATAATAATAATAATAATAATATACATCAATTATACGTCATGTAGAAGGTATACTTGGTTTAGCTCACCTCTTCTAATTTAGCATCCACATTTGCTTCTTCGTTATCAAAGGTGATATCAGTAACAAACTTGAAGAGCTCTACAACGCTCATAACACGTACACCCTTTTTAGCAAAGTAATCAGTCACATTGGCTAAATCCTTTCTCAAAAACTCTGAGGCATGAGGATGGTCATGTTCGACGGATTGGGATACGTCAATAATATATAATTTACGAGAATGATAACTAAAGTAAGAATAATAAACAAATAAATAAATAAAACTTATATCATACTTACAACATTTAAAAATGCACACTTACAGAATATTGTATTCACTTAAATCAGCATGAACTAACTTACACACCTGATACATTGTACGCACATTCTTAATCAATTGATAATACAATGCGGGATATCTCGAACTCTCTATTTGAGCATCTTTCAAACGGGGATATGCCCAGCCATTCTTATCTCCTAAAAACTCCATTACCAGCACATGCATGCGTAATACAATGGCCTCAGGTGAAGGAATACCCGCTTGCTGAAGACGCCTCAAATTACGCATTTCCTTTTCTGCCCAGACTTTGACCATTTTTCTAGGATTTGATTTAGAATAACCATGGCGAAAACGGAATTCACCTGTGACATAACGGTCTCTGTCCTTAAAGGTCAAAATGGATGTCTTGTATACCTTGATGGCACGATGTTGACCATCCTCGGTCATGGCGTGATAGACGTTTGCTTCTTTACCTGTACTGATACATCCATTGATTTCATAAAAGATGCCCTTGTTGAGCATTTTGAATAGAATGATACGGGTACGAGGATCCAGCACTTGTTCTACTGTGGCTCTGTCTGCTTTGTCTTTTTGAATTGTTCTAATATTGACGTTTTTTTTTTTTTTTTTTAGCTGTTATTTTCATAAATAAAAAAGAAAAGGGCACTTTACTTATCACCACTAGCTTTTTTAGAGCTCAACTTGATATCACTAGCAACAGAAGCTGATATTTTACTTGGATTGTAATCTTGAACATGAATGCGGCTTGCAAACTTTCCTAAACTCTCGATTTGACTCTCCAGCATTTGCTTCTTGTCGGCAACAGTGTTTTGAGCTGGAGCGATATTTTTATTTACAACAGGTGCAGGTTTGTTAGAGGAAGCATTGGGAGCTACCTGTTGGCGCAACTTGTTGTACTGCTTGGTGAAATCTATGAACAAATATTATGCAATATAAGTAACTTTTTTTTGTTTTGTTCGTTTTTTTTCTTTCTTTTTTTCTCTACTTTATTTTACCTCCAGTTGCAGTATCCCACATATCAGCATCGTTTAGCTCATCTTCAAGGTAGTCATCGTAATCGTCATAATCGTCGTATTCATCTTCTGAGACTCTATGTTCCTCCGACATTGCTGAAATTAAGCTAAATGACAGATCTATTCCTACTTTTTTTTTTCTTGTTCTTCCTGCCAGAATCTTACATTAAGCTAAGCCACTGAATGTTCGCAGATTTAAAAAAAAATTCAAAGATGGCAATCTAAGAGCGGCTAGCGTGATTTTCAAAGTTTTGATACTATTTTTTTTTTTTGTTTTCCAGCGTGTGTTCCATGAGTTTGTCACAGAACAAAAGCTATTTATCTATTCTTTCTTTTTCAGATTGTCACTATATTAAGTGTATAAAAACTACATTAACCCTTTATCTTTAAAATACAAGCAATAATATATTGGGTGATTTTGCAAAAAAAAGTAAAGTAAATACATGATATTGTCTTTCTCTTTCCTTTGATCTCGTTAGCACGTGTACCTGCAGTTTTAGTTGCGTTACACTCGTGCCAAGGATATTCCTCAGTCATGCGAACTCATCGAAAAAAAAGAAACACTTACTGAAACCATATGTTGCTTTAAAATGTAAATAAACAATGACAAGTCAAGAATTATAAAAGAATATCGAGAAAGACCTTATCAACAAACAAATTTCTTGTTGAACAACAACCACAATGTGTGTTGTAATGATAAAAAGGGACAGACAATCGGATGCTTTCTTTTTTTTTTTTTCTTTGGGGAGGAAATAATAGAATCAAATCGAATGGATCACAAAATCAAGTCAATAGTCGGATTAACTATAAGCGGTGTTGAACAAAATCGGCTTGAAATTCACATCACAAACGTAAAAATAAAAAACACTGAGCTTTTGTGCAACATACTGTTTGTAAAAGGGAAATAGTTTGGGTGTTCCTTTTTTCCAATGTTGTTTTTTAAACAAAAGGTGTATATAATCACTTGTAATGGGCTTGAAACAGTATTGTATGTGCATGAAAAGGGACAGTGAGATTATGTAGTATTTATGTTCTATTATAAAGAGAGATATCATCATTCTTTATCGGTTTAATAGTAATATTAATTAGGCAATATAAATATTCAAAATAAATGTGAGTGGCAATGTCATTTGTTACTTTTGCTGAACGTATAGTATCAACATGGCATGATAAATAATAATATTTTCTGCAGTGTGAGTATCAACAATCTGTGTGCACTTTGACATATTTGTTTTAGTGGTGCATTTGTGTACATAAAGTAGCTTTAATGAAAAAATACAACATGACTACATGGACATCTGATGACTTGAATAGAAAGCACGAAAACAAAAACAAAATCACCTTATCAATAACTGTCTTGGAAAGCAGCTAATGGATTTTTAAAAGTAAATCACGATGTCCTATACATGTTAAATGTCTTCCGACAGATTGTCGTACACCGTACTTCATAAAGTGATACAGTTTGTAAGCTGCAAATCATACTATCCAGTCAAAAAATGACTATCAGTAATTTGCTTTTAACTAAACTGCAGGTTGTTTTTAATTTTGGAAGAGATAAAAAAAAAACACAAATATATTTTGATATCAATGGAAAATAGGAAAGGTATTGAAAAATATAATTTAATATAAAAGGTACACATAACACCTATAACGATGATTTATTTCTGCTACTGATGCTATTCCTATTGTTAAAAATACTAATTGTGTTCGATTCTTTGCATAAATCTCAATCAAGTGAAAAGTAAACCATCTGTAAAAAAAGTTTCGCTACTTGGCATTTTAAACATGATTTGTCTTTAGAACAAATATGATTAAATTGTATATATGATTTCATCACTTTTTTAAAAGAAATATAAAAAAAACTGACAGTTGTAATAACTTTACTGTGCTACATGATTTAGGATTATGAAAAAAAGATGTGAATCTACATATTAACTAAAGTAGATGCTTGTGCATCAAACTGAGTTCAAATGAATCAAATAGTGAAAAAAGGCGCGTTTTGAATTGTGCAGCTATTTGTATAATTATTATTGTTTATAAAAAAAAGTTTTAAAGAGACGAACGGTCAATGACAGATCATAAATAAATGCTACTCGCGATTAATTAAAACACACCTATGCCTATATATTCAAAGGACTAAAACCGTTTTTCAAAATCAGGACTTGTGAAGATATTATATAGAAATCGAAAGGATGAATACATAAAGTAGTTTCGGCGTTGATGTCAAGTTGGAAATAAACGATCTGAGTAATTTTTAATTTATACTTATCCTGCGATTGTAGTTTTGGATCACAGCACAATTGAAGATGATGCTCTTTTTATTATTATTACTATTATTATTATTATCAAACACTTACTACGATTATAACATGACAAAATATATGAAGCCACTAACTCTTTGAATCTTATTATTTATAGTTTACCAGGATATTAACTGCATGTATCAGCTTTAAATAGTAAAGTGCCAAAAATCTTATTTTAAAGACAATTTTAAATTTCCCTTATATAAAAAAAAATGGATTCTGCAATTGACTTTTATATGTAAACTCATATGTTATGAAAGGTAAGTTAAAAAAGCGACATAAAAGGCGATATGATGCGCGCTTATTGATATTTGCCTATATGGCTTCAATTATCTTGAATTTACTCGTCATTATGCTGTCTTGTCTACTTTCTAATCTAAATTCTAATTTCTCGGTGAATTGATAGAAAAATACTTTTTATCTTTCTACACAAGTTCATAAAACGAATTATTCATTTATAAAATATTCTAATAAAAAAATAAGATGAACAGCTATCACTATGTCTAATTATAACTAAATAAATATTCTGATGAGTACAACCAAGATATATTTACATAGAAGAAAACAATTTTCCTTTTATAAAACATCCACTATTTGTTAAAAAGAAAGAAAATAATACACAAATTCTCAAAGAAACAATATCACCAGCTCTTATTGTATGGTAAACCAATTCCTTATGTTTAGACAGAGTATACTTCAAAAAGTGAATAAAAAAAAAAAACCATTTACTTGATTTGCTTAAAAGTCCCTTCGGACTCCACACCATTACTGATATAACAGTGTGTGACTTCTTGTATAAATCCGGGCCGCACATACTCACTCGAATGAGTGCGAGAAAGCCCAGCACGCTGCATATCATAGCATCGGCAAGGAGAGCCAAGAAACCTTCTTCCATAATATCTAGCTACAATGGGTAAGCCATCATAGATATATCCATCTTTCAACAGACAGCCTAGGATTGATAACAATGGATGGATGGCTTAAAATTATTTTTTGACGAATTCATCACAGTACATTCAATATTCTGGCCATGTGTTTGATATGATGGAGAGAGAGAGAAAGAGTACAATGAAGGCTTGATAAACTAAACACTTCCCTTTTCTCTCTGTCTGTCCCTTTTTTAATTTCATTTAGGTAAAGGACAACCTAGAGGTTTGAACGCTGCTCGTAAGCTCCGCATTCACCGTCGTGACCAGCGCTGGGCCGATAAGCAATACAAGAAGAGAGCTCTTGGTACTGCTTTCCGCTCTTCTCCCTTTGGTGGTTCTTCTCACGCCAAGGGTATCGTTCTCGAAAAGATTGGTGTCGAAGCCAAGCAGCCTAACTCTGCCATTCGTAAGTGTGTCCGTGTTCAGCTCATTAAGAACGGTAAGAAGGTCACCGCTTTCGTCCCCAACGATGGTTGTTTGAACTACGTCGATGAGAACGACGAAGTCTTGATTGCCGGTTTCGGTCGTAAGGGTCGTGCTATTGGTGATATTCCTGGTGTCCGTTTCAAGGTCGTCAAGGTCGCTGGTGTCTCTCTCCTTGCCTTGTACAAGGAGAAGAAGGAGAAGCCCAGATCTTAAACTGTTTTATGCATTATATAATAAAGTGGTTTACGCTTTATATCCTTTTAAACCAGTAACCAATTTATTATCACATAACATTTCTACAATTTCAAAAGTGAGATACATTCCAAGATGAATTACTGAGTATCGTTTTAGATAATCATTAATAAGACTTGATTCTTTTTGTGTTCTTAAGTTTTTTTTTTTCATATCACATTGGTAAGTTGTTCTTTTGTAATTGATCAAATCATCAGTCGAAAATGAGAGAAGGTTTAACTAGACAATGTTTTGTAAAGTAACCAGAAAGTTAGAAACAAGATAGGGCGCTAAAAGGTATATATGATTGTAGCAGATAGTAATGTGTAATTATGGTTTTAATCGAACTCGGAAAAGCTATCTAATATATCATTTTGAGAAGAAATTACATAATAGAATGGAAATGATTTTTCCAAGTGCATTTATTCTGGCAAATTCTGGCTAATTCCATAAAAGTCAGGCGAATTCAAAATGCACACTCCGCTAAAAACTAATCTTTATATGCTTTTTAAAACTGTTCAAACAAGTCCATTTAATCTGAGTAGTTTATAGCTTAAAGTATCAGTAATATAATTAATGATAACCCGAGTGGCTGTATAGTTGTTGCTCCAATATTAAACAATTAGAGCTCGAGCTTGATGTAGGAGTCGCTCATGCGACGTGCTTTCGGAAGGTAAAGTTAGTGTTATGCTGAACGATTTTGATTGGTCATGCAGGTCCATAGAATTAACTGGAACCTTTGCATGAGATATATAAACTGTTATTTTTCGTTTTTTATTCTTTTTTTTTTTTTACTTTCACGATTATTGCTTTCTTTTTTGCAGATAAAAAAAAATAACAAACCAAAAATATGGGTAAAGATTATTATTCAATCCTTGGCGTTTCTAGAGATGCAGACGACGATACCATCAAGAAAGCCTATCGTAAACTCGGTAAGTATCGATATTGTTTCCTCTTTCCTTTCTATAAAAAACAAACAAACAGAGTATTAACTCTTTTTTAAAATAGCATTAAAATGGCATCCCGATAGAAATAAAGAAAAGCCAGATGTAGCAAAGTCAAAGTTCCAGGAAATAGGTGAAGCTTTTGAAGTGTTGAGCGATAAAAACAAACGCGCGGTATTTGATCAATACGGCGAAGAAGGTCTTAAAGGAGGCCCTCCTCCTCCAGATGCTGGTGGTGCTGGCGGTTTTCCCGGTGGTGGTTCTTTCCATTTCACTTCCAGTGGTGGTCCAGGTGGCGCCGGTTTTCATCCTTCCAATGCTGACGATATCTTTAAGCACTTCTTTTCTTCATTTGGTGGAGGAGGCATGGGAAATATGGGAGGCATGGGAAATATGGGAGGCATGGGAGGAGGCATGGACGACTTTAATGATTTTGGTGGAGGAATGCCTGGAGGTTTTTCTTTCTCTTCTGGTGGTGGTATGCCCGGTGGTATGCCCGGTGGTTTTGGAAGACGACAACACGAACCCGAGAAACCACCTGCTATCAAACGTTCTTTCCCCGTGTCTTTAGAAGATCTTTACACAGGTACTGTGAAGCGTCTCAAGGTTACTCGAAAGCTACGTGATGGATCTACTGGTAGATCTATTTCTACTGATAAAATTCTCACTGTTAATGTTAAAGCTGGATGGAAAGCTGGTACCAAAATTAGATTCCCTGGCGAAGGTGATGAACTTGAGAATGGTGTTACTCAAGATATCGAGTTTGTGTTGGAGGAAAAGCCTCATGCTATATTCAAACGCGAAGGAGATAACTTGCGCATGACTATCAGATTATCTCTGGTTGAAGCATTAACAGGTTTCCAAAAGTCAATCAAGACTCTTGATGATCGCACTCTCAGTGTTAACAATACCAAATCTGTGATCCAGCCTGGTCAAGAATCTCGCGTTGCTAACGAAGGCATGCCAAATTCAAAGACAGGAAGGAAAGGTGATTTGATTATTACATATGAAGTTCAATTCCCTACCTCTTTGACCGAAGCACAAAAAGAAACAATTAGAAAAACTCTTTCCTAAATCATTCTATAGAGGAATCTCTATGATATCACTATTTACATCATCTTTTATTTTTTTTTTAAAAATTAAACTGTATATACTTAAACATCTATTATTTTTCCCGTTTACTATTATTTTTTAATATTGTTTTTATCTAATATAGCCGCTCATTACATCATGTTTATACAATAAAAAAAAATCCTTGCTAACAAGTTCCAAGAGCATATATCTTTTCTGTTTTTAAAGGAAATCGGCGCCTGAAAAGCGCCAAAGTTGAGTTGCGTGTTTAAAGAATATACATTGTCAACGAGTCACTCCCATTAGAAAAGGCTTAATATAAGAGAAGTAGTATGAGATTTTAGTTTGTAATAAATTACACGATTCTACACAAAATAAAGTGATTTCTATTGGATTTTTAAGGCAACTAGTCTTGGAAAAGATGCCCACATGCTGTTTCTGACTTCGGATCTAACCATTTATGTACAAACAATTTGTCCCACTGGAAAAATATTTCACCAAATCAAGGTAAAAATCGGATAGAGTGTTGTTTTCAAAACTATGGCTTATTTACTTGGGATGTATAACCGAGTGTTTATTTACAATATATAAAATATATGTATTGGTTTTGTATACAGTATTTATATTATATTTAGCTATAAAAATGAATTGGTAAAAACAAACACTTGTCATTCTTGCTGCCCTGAATGTTTTCCTCTTTCTGCCACATGTTTTCGTGGCGCAAATAAAGAGTGCTGCAAATTGAGTATGATGACTTTAAAAGCAAAACAACATTTATACATATATATAAGTGTATGAAGTATATAAAGTGACGCATTACGATTATCTGGTAAATGAATGCCTCTTTTACTAGGAGTTATTTATTGAAATATATATATACACTTGTATACAATCAGCGGAAAACAAATCAACGAGGAAGAGGAGCGTAAACGACAAAGGCTTGAGCTTTATGGTTAAAGATTGGTTATCGTGGGAATATCAGTTACAAATTAAAAGCTACCATGAATATGATGATGATCTCTTTTGAGAAAACACTTTGTGAACTTGATTTTCCATTTTAATTACTGTGTTGTATTGTTATTTAAAACACTGTAAATTTACTATTTCACAATTCAAGTCTTCAGGTAAACGAGATTATTAAAGTAATTGAATATAGTTTTACTCGATGTTGGTAATATCTTGAGCATATTCTTTTTGTAATCCAAGCAAACACTTTGTTGTACAATATGCTCAGGAATGGTATTCTCGAAGTTTATTAGAAATAGATAACAACAATCTCTAAATCAGTGTTTGTTATGACTCCATCTGAGAGAGAAACCTTATTCTTGTGCAACCATCGTATCCGCTTTACTAAACAGTTACAATCCCTTCCAAGTTCATGCTCGTTGTTCCGATCTACATTTATATAGGTCGATAATAAATTCATTATTAAAAAGAAGCAAAAAGGAGAATTGCTTCTTAAAAAAAGACTTTGTATATAGTACGGAAATGTCAAAATCTCGAAGATCATTAGAATCTGATCAAGAATTCCATTCAACACATCCGCAGATTTCCAATAAAAAATTATCAAGATCGATTCCTTCGGGTATTAGCTTACTGTTTCAACAAAAGCAAAAACAAGAGGAGCAAACCCATCAAGAAAGCAAACCCATCAATGCCTATGTTGTTACATCAAGGCCATCAATCACATATACCCAAAGCGATAGCGTCTTATCAGATTCATTTCATTCACCAAGTTCCTTTGATGATAGCACAGACCAAACGAAAATCGACTGGCCAGTAGAATCCCAACTTTACTCAATGTCTGTACCATGTAGGGACGATAATATGATTCACTCATATGTAGATACGTACACACTCTCAAGAACACCATCATCACACTTTTACGATACGCAAAGTGATTACGAAGTTATCCTAGATGATGGAACTCGTCAAAAACGCACTGTTTCTCTCACTACAGTACAGTTAGTGCCCTCTAAGCAACAAGATAATCGGACAATAAATATGGAGGAAAGCTCTGAGACTCAGATAAATGATAGGCGGTAAATGACATTTCCCCTGAATAATAAAATTCCCGCGCACTAATCAAATTATATATAGATCAGTGAATGAGTCTACACCTTTACTGGAATCCCACGCTAAGGAAAAAGATTCCCCCTTAGATACACCTTCTTTTTCCGACTATGAAGATGAAATTGGAATAGAAGAATCTGATACAGAGTTCAATAAACCAAACTCAATATCGGCTTATAAGAGATGGCACAAAAAGTTAAGCAGATTTCAAAAACAATATTTGATACTATCTCATAAACAAAAGATGGTACTCAAATGCAGTTTGGCTTACATGATCGGCTCGCTTTTTACATTTGTTCCTCAACTAAATGCTCTTTGCGGTTCACAGGTTGCTAGCCATATGGCCTCTACTGTTACAGTGTTTTTCCTTCCCTCCAAAACAGTAGGAAGTATGGTAGAAGCAGCCGGTTTTGGATGGCTATATACTCTCGCTGCCTTGACCATTAGTTTAGCAAGCATGGCAACCAGCGATTACTTTTTAGATTATGATATGCCGATAACAGCATCGGCTATGTCTCTTGGATTTTGGCTTTCTGGTAGCATATTTGTTATATCATATTTAAAAGCAAAATTAAATAAACCAAGTATTTTTACAGGTAAGATATTCTATAATCATGCTTATAGTCATTCTTACTCATACGCCACTTTTTATAATTAGGATCTGGTCTTGCTTTTATTATTCTTTTTAGCGTTATTGTACGGGAAGGGTCTTTTAATCGAGCAGAGTTTAATATTACAATTATATATGAGACATTTTCTATTGTTGCTATTGGTAGCATTATATCTGTTGCTATCTGTATCTTTATATGGCCAATGACTGCTACACAGAAATTAAGGTACTGCTGGTGTAAAATAAATGTTTATAGAATACAACTGATTATTTTTTTTTAGAGAGAATATTGACTCAAGCTTATCATCAACTCGCGTATTACTCAAACTATTAACAAAAACATTTCTGCTGGATGCAGATCTTCCCGAATTTACTGCAAATACTACATTGGAAACAGCGATAAAAGCACATCGGACTAGTTTTACTACACTCAATGCGACTCTAACTGATGCAAAACTAGAATTTTTTAGCTTGGAAATGACAAAGCATTCAGATGGTTACGAAAAGATCGTAAAAAGTTTACAAAGACTGGCTCAACATGTCGGAGGTCTACGTAGTAGTTGTGGTTTACAAGTTCAGGTTATGCAGTCATCAAATACGAATGATATAAAGAAAAGCTACGGCGTTATTCCTAATATTAAAACAATGGCACATTCCCGAAATAATAGGAGGGTTTACAACTTAAAGGGGGACTCACAACGCAAAAAAATGGAAAATGAGATGAAACATGAACGTATATTAGAAGGTCTAGACAAATTTCAAGATCAAGAAAATCTAGAATGTGACCTTTTATCACCAGGTTCAAATAGCAACGGTACCGATAAACGAAAAGAAGGTGCACTAGTCCAATTTATTAGAACTGTACGATCACCAATGAAATCATTAGCCTATACATGCAAACAGACCATAATTCATTTACAAACTAGGTTTCGAGGTGAGACGAAACAGTCAACACCATCATTTGCACTGATGAGACAAAATCTTTCAGATGCTATCGATCTATTCGAGGAATCGCAACATCAAGCTCTTATTCGATTTTACAAACGAAAGATAAAGAAAGAAGATCAGCAAACAGAACCAAAATACGATGAGATGCACTCTCACTTAATTACCAAGTTTCCAACGGATGATATATTTCTTGTATATTTTTTTGTTTTCTGTCTACTAGAGTTTGCAAAAGAGCTTATGATTCTTGTGGCAAACGTTCAATTAGTATATGACAAGGTTGACGAATTAGATAAAACATCAAATGTGATTGCTTGGTTCAAGCATTTGTTCTTGAAAGGTAAGTTTATTAAATAGATATCTGTCCAACATATATGTTTATCCTCTTTCCATATACATAGTAAAACATATCTCCGAAAGAAAAAAAGTACAAGAAGATTTTATACCCAATAACAACAATACAATGAATACATTGCATACGCCTACTCCAACAACAAAATGGAGAAAATTATTCTTAAAACTTTGGGGTTTTTTCTCTGAATTCAGGACTTATCGTGTTCGGTTTGCTATAAAGTCAACTTTAATAGCTGAGGCTATATCTTTGCTGGCCTTCATACCTGCCACACGCCCATATTTCACTGAATTTAAAATGGAATGGACACTTATTACGGTTTGTTCGCACCTCGTTTCTGAAATACATCACATAACTGACTTTGTTTTGTAATGTTTTTAGGTTATGGCAGTAATGCTACCTACAGTAGGAGGAACTAACCTTGGTGCAATCCTGCGGATTTTTTCTACAATATTAGGCTGTGTGATGGCTGCTATCGTTTATACTTTATTTGAAAACAACACATTTATGCTTTGGTTGATGACTTGGTTAATATCTATTCCTAGTTTTTGGATGATATTAAATCATAAACATGGAAGATTCGGGCTGTTTACTCTTCTCGCGTATAATTTAATTGTTTTATACAAATTTAACAATCGATTTGATGACAGCGTGGATGTATTCGAACTCACTTGGATGAGATGCGTAGCCGTTTCCCTGGGAGTTGTTATTGGTAAGTTTGCTTTATTTTTATTTTCAAAAGAGATAAAAACTTATACTTTAGATTTTGTTAAGGTTTAATTGCTACTGCGTATGTATGGCCTTACGAAGCTAGGACCGAAGTCAGAAAAGGTCTTTCGGATCTCTTACTTAGGTTATCCTGGTTGTATAAACAATTGGTATCTGTATATTCTGAAGACGAAGAAAGCGAAATTTTACTTAGAACAAGTTCAAGTCAATCGATTACTCTAAGTTACAACAATCCCAAAAAAATACTACTAACTGAAGAATTATCGGTTTTATCACGTCGTAACAAGCTACGAGCAGCAAATTTACAAAAAATCGAAATGTCCATCCAACTTAGCTTGTTTGACTTGCAAGGTTTACTAGTTCTTGCTCCGAATGAACCTCGATTGAAAGGTCCGTTTCCGGCGAAAACCTACAGTGCGATGTTGAGCTCGTGCCAAAATATATTGGATAAGTTTTTATCCATGAGAATTGTTATATTAAAAGACGTATGGGCCATTCATGCTCGTAAAAATTTTCTTTCCCCTGCTGCACATGAATTTATGGAAATGGCTGGAAACGTATTTCTCTATTTCTATATACTGGCCTCTGCTCTCCAGCTGAAGACACCACTTCCGCCTTATTTACCACCTGCAGAAAAAACAAGACAATTATTGATGAAAAAATTACAGAAAATACCTTTGATGATGAAGGAGAACATGATGAGTCAAGAAATAGCAGAAGAAAAGAAAGATGAATGCTACATGGTGTATTACGCCTATGTGGTTCTAATGGAAACTATTATTTCAGAATTAGAAGAGGTAAGTTTTATATAGAGTAATGAGCTGCTAAATCCCTAATTTATATTTTGCTTAAAAAGCTTGGTAGTCACATGAAAGACCTTTTTGGCTCCTTAGTTCCAGATCATCAATGGGCAACATACTTCGGCCAACACTATGATATTGAAGCAAATAATATACCTAATAAAATGTAAAATAGCTGATTTGTAAAATATGAATTTATATATATGTATATGTACCTTAAACTGGAAAGTTTCATAAAAGTACCTTCGCTCGTCAGTTTCAGATTTATACGAACTGAATTAATATGGATTAAAAAAAAATAGAGCTATGTCTAGTAGATAATGTATAATATTCAGTTAGTTCCATATATATTTTTTACTACAATAATATTTATCCCACAAACAAAACCCTGAGACAAGTCTATAGATGGAATGGTAGAAAGGGAGTGAAAATAACGCCAAAAGAACCATTACATCATAGTCATAAGATGGAGATAGACATAGAAGTAAGGTAGAGCACCATTGTAGTTTGAGGAATACCAGAAGACATCTTTTTTTTTTTTTAAAAAAAAATAAAATAAGTAATAGTATTCTTCAGGATACCGAGCCCATATCACCTTTTTCAAGCCGTCTCTATCTTTTTCTTTATATTTAATTATAATAATAAAGTATGTATACGTGTTGCTATTGAAGTAGTGTCAAAGTGTATCTTACATAACAAGTAATATGGTGAATGGTTAGTACCTCTCTTTAGCTGTTATAAACTTATGGAAAAATAACCGATATGAAAAAGGAGGATGTAGGAGTTGATAATCAAAGAGACCATTAAGAATAGGCAGATTTTTATTATTATTAGATGGGTCAATAAGAAAATTGCTTTCCAATTATTTAGACCATTTTTTATATAATATATAGCCTTATGACAAAATCTGTAGTCTGCTAAAAAACCTGTTCTTTATTTGATATGAGAATTCTTGTTTCATTTTTCAAAGTATCAGTAATAAAAATGTTTTGCTGAAAGTATCATAAAAGAGGTAACTTTTATTTAGAGAGAAAAAAAAAAGTGAAAATGACCTCTAAAAAAATGAAAAACTGAAAAACTACTGTCCACCACCGCCACCTAGAGTAGCTGTTAGTATATTATAAATGTACCAGTTTTAGAAAATATAAGTAGCTACCTCCACCTCCACCACCACCTCCTCCTCCGAATCCTCCTCCGCCACCGAATCCAAAGCCAAAGCCACGTCCTCCTCCACTTCCACCTCCACCTCCACCTAAGAATTTTTTTTAGATATGAATCGTTGAGAGAGTAATAGTTAATAACAACATACCTCCGCCTCCGCCTCCACCGCCACTATTTCCAGTAGTTGGAGGAATAACAACAGGCGTTTCAGGTTTATCTTTTAATGGCTCTGCTTTGTTTCCTGATCCTTGAGAACCTCCTACAGCTATATCGAAGTGTAAATCTATTGTTTTATCATACTTTTATGATTTAAATCTTTATATCTACCAGCGTCAGCGCCTGATTTTGTATCCAAACGGTTTTCACCCAACTTTGCTTGGATACCAAGAGAAGCTCCCAAGCTAATACCAGGAATACTCAATAGAGGAGATCGTTTATCGACTTGTGTACTATGCGCAACTGAAAAAATTGCCGTTAAAAAAGTGATAGTATAAAGCAGTAATAATCGCATTTTCAATTGTACTATACTTTTTTCTTATATCGGTATCTTTTATATAGAGTTTAAGACACTACAAAGAAATAAAAATTTGATAAACAACATCCTTTTCTTTCGGATGTTACTTTATCTATTATTTAATACTAGATATTTCTAAGAAAATATCTTTGGGGTCTTTCTTTTCGGGAGTAGCCGCTTTTTTTAGGAAGACCTTCCTAATCATAACTACTGTTTTTATTTTTGACAACAAGTTGGTCACATTTGCCAATTCTTACTAAAAAACCCATTTTCTCTCAGTTAACCAATAAGGTAATAAACTAACAGTCTCACGTAAAAAGTCACTTTAGATGATTTATTCCGTCAGACTTGTTCTCTTTCGACTGTACAATGACGTTAACATTACTTGATCAACCACCCAACATCTCTGAATTAAAGGTTCATTCTACTCTGGATGACTGTAAACTTATAATATGTCCCCAACTAGTCAATCATACCGAACCTCTTGCTGGTAGATTCTATATTTGCGAAGAGTAAGTTTTGTTTTGCCTCATAGTTATCAGACAGTACTCCTTAACAGCCTTTTCATAGTCAAATATACTTTTTCTCAGAACAGGAACACTTGGGTATTGCTGTAGAGTATCCTGATATTATTATGCATGCTATTTCTCGCTCAGAAAACGAAACTAGTCTCTTTTGCCAGTTGGATATGGGTTTGTTCTTTCCTAATCAACAATTACCTGATTCTGAATTAGAGAGAGAGGAGATCGCAACAGAATTAAGAATAATTCTAAAGGAAGATAATGCAAGTGAGTCAATAAAGTGATAGAGAAAACTGGCAGTTTTCAATAACGCGTACCTTTACAGTTGACGACATATACCAGGCCATGAATACTTGTGCTTCACTTCATCCTGATGAGGGGTTTACAGGCGAAGAGGAAGAGATAAACGGAGACAATGATGAGGAGATATATTATACAGATAACATTAATGAAGACCAATTAAATGAGAACCAAATGGCAACCCTTCGTCACTTGGAATCTGTATTTAAAGGAGAAATACCTTACACCAATGATGTTGATGATAGTAAATTTCAAGATACAACCGAAGATAAAAATCAAGAATAATGTCTTTATATATAGATATACATTAAAGTGTGCATTAATAATAGTGAATAAAAATAATCATGATGTGTTGATTTATCACTTTAAACTTTTCTAAAAGGGTTTCGATTTACTCTAAACTTAAGAATACCCAACATCAATGTAGCCATGGCATATGCTACACCAGCAAACATTTTATAGCTGAAGTATGGAGCAGAGTCAACGTGAGTTTCAATTGCACTAGCAATATCAGATCCAAATACAGCAATGATATTTGTTACGAGCATAATTGACAGACCAGAGGGAAATTTCTCCATACCAACGAGATGGGCAGTAAGTGGAGATATCATGGCAAAGTAAGAACCACTAAATAGACCGAAAACAACTGAAAACCCCATTAATGAAGAATAACTAAATGCAAACGTCCAAATCAAAAAGCAACTTAGCATGGAAATAAAATGGAATAATAAATTGGTGTTGATTTTGCCTATTTTATCAGCAAGGATACTAATCAAAAGAAATTTAGGCAACTTGCTTGTGAATATTGTAATTAATTTGCTTACCCAGTAAGTATACGTCCAACAAAGTTGCAAGCAGAACTTACTGCTACCAAAGCGGTCCCTTTAGAAGATTCAAGGCCCAAGTAGGTAGCATATGCTATTGTTGATGGAATTGGAAATGAATAAAATTTATAAACAAAGTATTTGGATTACTTACACGGTAAAAAGAAATAAGGAATGAAATAGCCAAATAAACTAAGATTGGAACCGGCTATAAACAGAACAAAGTTTACGTTTTTAATAACGTCAATCTGAATTATTTCAGAGAGCTTCTTTCGTCTTTTAGTTGATGGGACTCTTTCACGAACAAAACAACAGGCGATACAATCACAAAATAAACATATAAAACCTAAAACCCTATAAGTCCAACCAGGTCCAAGATTAGAATTAATTGCATTCATGATGAATGGAATAATTAATCCCCCGATTCCCGAGCCACTTGCAACCAAGCCCAAGGCCAGACCTCTGCGTCTTGAAAACCATTGTGGTGTTACACCCATGATTGCGACGTATATACTAGAGGCACCGACACCAAACATAATTCCTTGAGTCAAATATAGATGCCATATCTAAATTAAAGTATGTATGCAAACACATTATTATTATATAAGCATTGTCACTTAAAGATCCAACATTACCTGAGTACTGAAACCAGCCAGTTCTAATCCTAAAGAAACCAAAAGTGTGCCTGTAATCAATACAGGCCGAATTCCAAACATTGAAACACAAATCTGAGCAATAGGGCTGCTACCGTTCAAGAAAACCATGGCAATTGTACCAACGAAACTCAAGTTCAAAACTGAATTGGGAACATTTGAGAAATAGTGTTGCTCATAGTAGTCTTGCATTACACCTATAAAATATACATATTAAGCAAGGTTACAAAAAAATAAGAAAATATAAAATCAAAATACCCCTATTAAAGAAAAATATGTATTAGAATGGCTATAACCGAAAATCACAGGGGAAAATGTTTACCAGCTTGTACATGTACCAAAGCTTGTCACTTGAACACAAAAAGCTCCTAAAACAACAAGCCAGCCGTATCCACCATCATGTCCATCATCCAAACGAGGGAGCTGTGGCGACTCGATGTCTTCTTTATCCTTTTCATCAGCTGAATCAAAAGCACCATTAGTTTAAATACAATGGATCATAAAAGATTGTTATTACCACTTGTATGAACTGATGTTCTTGAACTCTTTTCTGATAAAGCAATTGTTTTAGCTAGCTGTGATTGATTTTCGTCCAAATTTTCATCATGGTGATTCCTTTCTTCAAGTGAGGATATTTCAGGCATTTATATTTCTGATACCAAAATTATATGATCTTCTATGTTTGGATGCTATTTGCAAGACAAGTTCTAAATTTCCCTATGTTTTTGTCGTATTCTTCGTATCTATACAGTTGACTTCATAGTGTGTGCCGATGAAAACGGAAAAAGTGAAAAGAACTTCATATCTTTACTATATAAAACATGTAACAAAAAAAACAGTGTGCTGCTAAGATTAAAGATAAAACTATTTAAGTCAGTGATAGTTATGATGTCTTCGCAGTAATTTATGAACTTTTCTATTTTTTACTGACTAGACCTAAATTTAATGAACTTCTATCTGTAATGACTATTTACCTAGCTGTATGAAAAGTAAGCAATCGTTTAGCTTCGGATCCGTATTAATAGACTACGTATATGTAATATGTTAATTTATAAATTATATAGTTAAAGCATTAAGTCCAAATAATAACTATACAAGTTTGCTATCTCGATATTAAAGATATCAGTGTCTTGTTTTTTTTGTTACATGTTTTATATAGTAAAGATATGAAGTTCTTTTTTTTTTGGATTAACCCATATTACCATGGTGACTTATATCACAACACATTTTTACCGTATCTTAGCTATTGTTGAAGTAAATATCAATACATAAAAAAAATCTTTTCTTTTTGTTAGAAAGGAAAAGGAAAAGGAAAAGTGTGTTGAAGAAAAACATTTAAAGAAAAGAAAAAAATTTCTTTGTTTTCATATTTCTTTTCTTCTATTGGTTATTATTATAAGT
>MU622287.1:165533-175855 GCA_025399235.1 Backusella circina FSU 941
ACTAGAATAACAAATACCTTGAGGAAAACAACTAGATTTTTCTCCAAATTGGTCTCATTTTTCCTAAAACTACAGTTTAAATGTTAATCAAAATTAATCAGTATGAAAAGCATGTCAAAGGACGTAAATGAATATATTCCTATAAAAACCATTTTTTTTTTTAGAACTATTTTTATTCCAACTTATACATTTTTCGAAAAAATTTCATTTTATGAATAAATCATTCTCACATACAAAATCACCATACATAATTGGCTTTATAATTTCTTTATTTTTAGCACGCCCTACAAGGTAACTCAGAAGAATTCGTTTTGTATAACACGATAGTCTAAGTTTTCTCTTTTTTTGCGGCATATATAGGTTTTATAAATTGAAATTAATGGACTAGACATAATTAATAAGGTCTTTACTATCGTATGTTTGTTTTGAAACTTTAAATATTTAATGGAAAGTAAGATGAAATAAAGGTAGACATTAATACTTACGGTCTGAAACTATATAATTACATTATTTTTGTATTGAAGTAAAAATTGTAAGATCTTTAATCCAAATGAAGTCATATGTTTTCAAGAAGGTAGTTCAAAGTGTTCCATGTACGCAAGGAAATATCTAGTTTTAAAATTAATGTTTAAGAGTGTGATGTTTCAAATAATTATTTCGTTTCTTTTTTTCATTTCTTTTTTTTATCAATAGTTCTAACTTATTGGATATAAAATAAGCAATCTAATCTTTTTACAAATTATTATACAGGTGCTTCATTCTATGGAAGTAAAACGAAAGTAATTTCGAATTCCGTAATCAACATACACTCCCTAATATTTCCGCAATAATGGCTCATTTAAAAATAGGCATAAACTCATAAAAACCTTTACTCATCTACTTCCGACCTAGTCGATCTTCACTTATGACGTACTGGGATATAAAACACTTGTAACTAAAAAAAAAATATTTTGGGATCCCTTCTAATTATATACTCCTGATAGGGGAAGGTGCACAACGAGCGCGTCGGCTGATGATGTTATTTTTGTGTTTCCGAAACCTTACACTTAGAATCTAAAAATGTTATTACCGAAATTAGATGACGGCTATAATTCACTGCTCCCTTGCGTCGAGATTCTTTTGAAATTTTGATCTTCGTAGGAAATATACCGAATTTATTTTTTTGCACAAAGAATTTTTGACATCAATGCGAAATATAGTTAGAATGCCTAAAAAGAGGAAGTTGTAAGTAACTACATAAAAGGATTATAGTTAAGTACAGTTAGCCGAATATTTAATATATTGGTATCATGTAACAAAGAACTTCTCAAATAAGGGAATAAAAAAACTTTTATAAGTCTTGGAAATTCTCTTGTTACCAGATTATCCAATATGTCATCTACTTGATTTATATATAAAAATACTATAAAGAGTTGATAAGCTGTTACATAGACACTCTAGGTTTATAAAAATAAGGGGGTAAACAGTTAGGAAAATACTATAAAGTAAACTTTAAAATTACCGCATAATTTTCTTTTACCATAATAATGATCGGCGTAAATTTCAGATCAATATATAGAAAGCTAAACTTTACTACTAGATAATACCGTATAAATGATTGAAAACCTACTAAAGGGTCGGTTAAGATAGGTAGTGATTTTCACTGCTTCCTCTCTAATTAAAGGTATAATAGGATAATACTAGAATTTTGACACGATACTATAGAAAATTTATGAAACACACTGAATAAGCTTTGAAACTTTTGATATACTCATAGGTAAACAACTTCACTAAACATTTATTATTGCTATTATTATTACGATATTTTATTGTATTATTGGGACCGCCTCCCTTTCTTTTTCTTTCTATTACTTTAATTAAAAAATAAAAAATAAAAATCAAAGATACTGATCTCTTCCGCTTCAACATTATGCCGTCAAGTCGTAATCTTACAATTCACGAAAATCAAGATAATAAAAAAGAGCACAATTCTTTAAAACAGTTCCACAATGGAATATCAAGTAGATGGCCGGAATAAAAATAATAATAAAAGGAATTCAATGAAGACACTAGTAAAGAAAAACTGCTTTATATTTTAGTGGTCATTCGTTTAATGCGATTAAAATAAACTTCTGTATTTCTTTTTCTTTTGCTTGTAGATCAGATGTTTGTTCGGACTTATGACTTGACTTGTATTTAACATTTTAGGAACTAAAGTTACTACGGATTTTGTTATTTATTTTGATGTAGCACCATAGAATATAGAGCGTCAATCGTTCAAAGTTTAAATATTGAATGGTTTACAAGTGGAACAATTAAAATGTATTTGAATATTAATTTGTTTATAAAAATTCAACAAGGGGATGTTTCATAAATGGTTGTATCTTTAGCCATAGAGTTGTATGGATAGATATAGACATATATATCTATGAATAACAAATAAAGGTTCTGTACTTTGTACGTTTCATCATCTTAATTTTTTTTCTATTTCCTTTTTTTTTTCATGATTTAGTACAACCATTTATTCCTAATTAAATATTAGAATTGGAAATCTCACATGGACGATGATGTAGAAATTGAACTTTTTGGAGATAAAGTGAGAAAAACAACCGATCCTTGGTGCTACAATTTGATTTTGTGGGGAAATTTCGAATTCAGTCTTCTCACACTCTTTATTTCCCAGATCAGAGTTATACAGATATTCAATTATATGATCTATTAGTAGAGACGTTGCTTTATCCATCGCTTAACTCTTATAGAATTAACTTAAAATACTATATACAGCCATTTCACTACATCGAATATGAGAAAATAGCAGGGAGTATCTCGTGTGAAGGAAAAGGGATAGGTGGCTTTTGGTATCACATAACTTTAAAATGCATATAAATAACAGAGCAGATCATCCTGTTTTTTTTTTTTATCGAATCAATTGTTTTTTTTTTCATATTAATGTCTAGTGAAGTTCAAAAACAAGAAATCGCCACTGTTGAGACAGTTCCAGCAGAGAGGAACGAGTCCGAATCTCCAAAAAGCCGAAATATCTTTAAAAGATTTTGGGGTTCAATTTACCATAAACCTGAAAAACAACAAAATGCCTGGAAGTTATTAACAAATTTAACCCGTCAACAGCGTCTTACTTTCGCCGCGGGTATTTTTATTTACTATATCTCTCTGGTATCTTTCTAGTTGCTAATCAACTAAACAATTTAGCATTCCTTGGATGGACTCTTGATGCCTTTGATTTCTTTTCGGTTTCATTATCTGCCACTAGAATTGGTTAGTATTTTCCAATAAACAAATAAGCATCTCCTTACTTAATCGTCCTTTTACATAATTAGCCGCCGACTTTGGGGTTGAGCCATCAGCTGTAACAAGTAGGTGCATTTCTTTCATATTGATTTTAGCAATGTCACTGAACAAAGCCATTTAATTCAATAGGTGCAATTACCACTACTTTGGTAAGCTAGAATTAATAGAAAACAATTAAATTATCTCTAAAAGGCAATTTTCACAACACAAACTCAATCTTAGATGTTACGTCCCGTGGGTGCCTTAATCTTTGGGTAAATTTTCCTTAAACAGACCAACAAAAAAAGGAGAGAAAAGTTATTCTTGGTTTTAATAAAATACTTACTTTATATCTGTAGTGCTATGGCAGATAAGTATGGTCGTAGGTGGCCTCTTATGATTGACATTATCCTTTTCTCAATCATCAACATGGCAAGTGGTTTTGCACCTAATCTTTCAACATTCATTGGTCTCAGAGCTATATTTGGTAATATTTCTATTCTTATTTTCAGGATATTATTATGTAAACTAACAAGTGATTTTTAATATACCATAAACCCAAATTTAGGTATTGCTATGGGTGGTGAATGGGTAATAACAAAAAGCTATAACTGGTGATAATTGGCTCTTCATTCAAATCTAATATTTCATTTATTGAATACAGGGCTTGGGTGCAAGTTTAGCTTTAGAATCTCTTCCGATTGAAGCAAGAGGTTTATTCTCTGGTATTTACCAGGAAGGATACGCCACTGGATATCTTTTTGCAACACTTATTAATTATGCAATCACGGAAACTAATTCATCGTGGCGTATTTTGTTCTGGGTCGGTGCTTCCTTTTCTTTACTAGCTGTTTTCATTCGTTTCTTTGTACCAGAGTCAGAGACTTTTGAAAGACAAAGAAATGCTCGTAAAATACTTCGCCGTTCTTTATTCAAGGAAGTTATTTTGGCTATCAAGCTGCACTGGTTGCGTATGATTTACATGGTTGTCCTTATGGCCTTTATGAATTTCTTTTCACATGGTTCTCAAGATTTGTATCCTACTTTCTTGACTACACAGCTTGGGTATACTAATACCCAGATGACAGTTACAGCTGTAATCTATAATATTGGTGCTATATGTGGTGGTACCATCGCTGGTTATTTATCGAACTATTTTGGCCGTCGCTTTATTCTCGCTATTTGTGCCATCTGTGCAGGCGCTTTCATCCCATTATGGATTTATGCACCAAACATTCAATCGCTTCAATTTGGTGCATTTGTTATGCAGTTTTTTGTTCAAGGAGGATGGGGTAAGATGAAAAAACATACATGCAATTTGAGTTAGCTATACTTACTCAAGTAATTTAGGTGTTATCCCTGCCCATATTAACGAATTATCACCTCCATCATTTAGAGGTTTAATGCCAGGTTTAGCATATCAACTTGGTAATTTGGTAAGCTCTATATATCATGTGCCTCTTTTTCAGGAATTAATAGTAATTATTTTGAAAGGTGAGTGCTGCATCCAGTCAAATTGAAGCAACTATTGGTGAGCGTTATCCTTTAAAGAACGCTGATGGAAGTTACAAGTTGAAAAATGGCAAACCTATTGCTGACTATGGTCTGACACAAGCTATTTTCATGGGTTGTGTTTGTGGTTGTTTATTGATCGCAGGTAAGAAGTATTTTTTCCTTTAATGAAGGCTCTGAAGCTAAATATATGACTTATTTAGCTGTTGTCGGAAAAGAGGAAACAAATAAAGACTTTAATGCAGATCTTATGGAGGGAGAGAATGGAGAAAAGATTGGAGCGGATGACGTCAAGGCCGAGTCAATTGAACAAGGACAAGGAGAGAACAACAGTGTCTCCGAAACCTCTGAAAAGGCTCATAAAACAAATGATAACTAGGATGGATATTCGAAGTATAATAGTAATTAATCTAATCTATAATCTATAATATAATATTTATAATATCATGCTTTATTAAAGATATGACAATAAACACTTGTTCGATAAATATAAAAGTTTTTTGCTTACTGAAAGCCAAGTAAAGGATATATTTGTCCGATTGAGCTGGAAAAAAAGTATGTATTTTGTCCCCGGACTTTTTTCCAAGCCTTTAATTTTAACTTTTTAGGTTCCAGTTTTTGTTTATTTTTCTTTGAAGTTTCATTACTATGTTTTCATCTATTCTTCGTAATAATACACAGCGTTTCGCTACTACGTCAGTAAGAAAACAACTTACTCAACGTCTTTATTCAACTACTTCGAAAAAAGCGAGTGGTGTGACTAATGCAGCTGCCATGCTTGCTGTTGCATCGATGGGTTTTGGTGCCTATTATACAATTGTGAAGCAAAGAGAAGGACACAGTAAGTCTTCATAGCCACAATGAGAGATGTTGTATTAATTAGCCCATGTTACTTTTTTCGTGTTCTACAAAAGCTAAGCCCAGAAGAAAAGACACCACTACTTATGAAGAAGAAGAAGTTAGAAAGCAAAAAAAGCTTACCGAGCAACTTGCCAAAAAGGAGGCAGATAATAAGCCCGTACCTGCCTTTTCACCTGAAGAAGTTACCGTTGTATTCGTGTTGGGAGGTAAAACTAATAAAACTCTAAAGATAAACTTGTTTTTAACTGGATTTTAGGACCTGGATCCGGAAAAGGCACAAATTGTGAAAAGTTAACAAATGATTATGGATTTGTTCATCTCTCAGGTAACTTGAATATTAAGTTGCCATAAAACTGTATTACTCATATAAAGATTTAATTAGCTGGTGATTTATTACGTGCTGAACAGCAACGTGAAGGATCAAAATATGGTGAAATGATTAAGCATTATATTCGCGAAGGGCTAATCGTGCCTATGACAGTTACAATCGCCTTATTAGAGCAGGCGATGAAAGAAGCCATTGCTGAGGGTAAAGGAAGCCGATTCTTGATTGATGGCTTCCCTCGCAAGATGGATCAGGCTATCAAATTTGAAGAAATTGTTGTTCCTGCCAAGTTAACTCTATATTTTGAGTGTCCTGAGGAAGTCATGTTGAAACGCTTGCTGAAGCGTGGTGAGAGCTCCGGACGCATTGATGATAACATTGAATCTATTAAGAAGCGCTTTGTTGTATTCACCGAAACTAGTATGCCTGTGATTGAAATGTACGAAAAAGAAAACAAAGTGAGAAAAATCACTTGTGACCAGCCTGTTGATCAGGTTTATGACCATGTCAAGAGTATCTTTGACGAGTTGTTTAGCGAAAAAAAATAGACACAAAATGTATAAAACGAATAAAATCTTGCTTTAATATTTACTTTAAAGAAACGTCAAATCTAGTATGTCTATGTAAATAGATTGTTTACAGTTTTTGCATAAAATAAATACCAATTATTTGTTTTTTTTTTTTTTAAAAAGGATACAAACATCTCTATTTTAATCATTTTCGTTTTTTGTTTGTTTGTTTTACGTTATATATTTACAAAAGTTAAAAGTAGTAATTAAAAATGTAATAAAAATATAGAATTATTCAGCACTCTCTTCAGAGTTCATCTTTGTGTTATCTTGCTTTCTTAGGCGTCTATAAATGCTACCAATACTATCCCATCCACGCAATAATTGATAGAGTAAAATAGCTGCATAAGTAGGGAGACCAATGCCATCCAATTGGAAGTTTCCCCACTTCAATGTTGTTTGCATAGAAGCACCAATAATAACTATTTTTATAATAGATATGTTATAAATAAGTAAATAAATGGGGATAACTAATGCTTCTTACTTGGAATGCCAGCAACCAGCATATTTCTTGAATCCTTAAAGTTAACTTGATTTTCTACCCAGATTCTAGCACCAGAGACAGCAATCAAACCGAAAAGAATGATGGAAAGACCACCAAAAACACCTGACGGAATAGTATTAATAGCTAAAAGTTATAAAGGTTAGTATATTCATACTTTTGATTTACATGCATTTTTGCTCACCTGCACCAAATTTTTGGATAAAACCTAAAAAGATAGCAATAATAGCAGCAATTAGAAAAATAAGAGTTGAAAAGATTTGAGTAACAGCCTAGTCGAAATAAAAGGTTTGGTTAATACGCATTATTCAAGTAGCCATGATAAAAAAAAAAAGTAATACCATAACACCAATGTTTTCGGAGTAGGTAGTTGTACCAGGACCTCCACCTGCAGATGACACGATTGTGGCAATTGCATCTCCAACAATGGCACGACCAAGATACTTATCCAAAGGTTTTTCAGCCATAGCACCAACAGCCTTTATGTGACCAAGATTTTCAGCGAGTAAAACTACACAAACAGGTACGATTATACTGATTGCTTGACTTTCGAACTTGGGTTTAACAAAGGTAGGTGCTGCAAACCATTGTGCACTATTTTATAATTGATAAATATAAAATTGTTTTCTATAAGGTATGTAATACTAACTTATATACATCAGTATAGTCAATAGCAGGACCTTGACCAGACCAGCCGACGCCAAAGTTGATAAGATATCCAATTACCATACCAATCAAGATTGGTATACGTTTCAACATTCCCGGAGCATAAATACTCACAAGAGCAATTAGCATGACTGTAGTAAAGGCCATCCAACCATCGAATGATGTTTGGGTTGCGCTTGCGAATGCAGATGACGACAAATGAATACCAATCGTCATCACAACTGTTCCAGTAACCACTATTTGTAATTTTAAAGTCATCAAAAACTCCGTTCCGAGATTTACACATAAAAATTTTTTTTACCTGGTGGCATGACATATTCAATCCAACCTGAACCAGCAAATAAAACAATTAAACCAATACATCCATAAACAACACCACAGATCAAGATACCACCAACAGCAACATCAGCATTGGGATTACGTCCTGAACTAGGGGTGTACTCATATCCAGTAGCAGATACTACTACACCAATGAAACCAAATGATGAACCAACATATGATGGAACTATGGATGTTTCAGTTAAAGCTATTTCTTAAATACATGTATTTCAAATTGTACCTCTTCCACCAGTGGCAATATAGAAAATAATTGTTCCAATGCCAGAAAAGAATAAGGCAGCTTTAAGAAAAATGGAATATATATAAAGTTAAATTCTGAATAAGAAAATACAAACTAAATTATTAGGTGCTTACTGTTAGCATCAAAACCCATCATGAGAGGAGCTTTTTAAAAATATATTAATACGCTTATTATGTAGAGTGCTTTCGATTTGGTCAGCTGCTTATTTATCTTTACCTATAACCGTTGATCCAAACATAGCCAGGACGTGCTGTACGCCCATCAAAAGGCATTGGAGAACGGGTGGTCTTTCATCGATATAAATAACACCTAAGTATTTGTTAGAATACATTTAGAAATCTTAAAATAGATCGCGTATTTCTCTTTCTCTCTCTCTACCTGAACGCTTTAATTTATATCTTGGGAAGTAATTGAGCAGTGTTTGTTTAGAAAAGAATTTATGGGATGTTGATAGTTCTTCCTCAAGGGTACTATCAAGGCTACTAATGACCTCTCCTCGAGGCCCCATAACAGTATCAAAATCAGCGGGCGACTTCTCCATGTTTGATCTTTTCTTTTAAATTTTCTTTTTAAAAAAAAACTTAGACAAAAGGAAGAGAGAGAGAGAGAGAGAGAGAGAGAGAGAGAGAAGAGAAGAAGAATACGAGAATGAAATAGGGTACCATCTTTATTAGGTTCATTTTCATTTTTTTTTTTTTTTTTTTTTTCGAAGCCGTCAATTGGATAATCATTTAAACTTAAACTCTAAAATTTTTCAAATCGTATCTCCACTCTTTTTAGGTTATACCACCCTCTTTTTAACCGATCTGTCATCTTTTCCTTTACCATTCTAAGCGATAGAGAGAAGAGACAAAGCGAAGTAGAAATTAAAGATCTTCACTCTTTAATAATAAACGCTTAAGCTCTTTGAAGATATCTTGCGTTTCTCTAGAATAGGAAGACTTATAAAGTTTAGCTTTCATTTCTTTTTTTAAAAAAAATACATATTTGATTAGTCACCTCAACTTCAAATCTCAAAGGAAAAGAAGAACTTATATTGAGTAGTAATGACCTACACTGTAATAAATAGAATCCACCACTCAATTTTTAATAATAGATCAACATGCAAATTATGAAAAATCAATATTTTTTTTTTACTAATAGTCGACTATTAATATCATATAAAATTGCTCCGGCAGTCAATTAAATTGGTAAAATCAATGCTCTCATCCTTCTTATTCTATTAAGAAAACAATTGAGGCCTGTTTTCTATAATTGTTATGTGATAAGACTGTTGTTTAGAGATTAAAAGTGACTTATGAATCCGAGGCATTCCGTCTTTTCTTTTTTCCTTTTTCAATAAAAAACAGGTCGGATCAATGACATGATTTGTTTATGACTGGTGGTTTTTATCGGGATTTACATTTCTTTCATTTACTCTGCCAATACTTTCCATTACCAGATTCTAAACCTTTTCATTTATAAAATTAGTGGTTTCTTTATATCATTTTAAAATCAATGTTTACATAATGCGTTAAAATACTCTATTCTTTTTTTATAGAAACTTATACATTAATATTTTAGAAGACTCCTTTCGTCTCTTTAATTATCGTTATCAAACAGCGTTTTCATTCATTTTTGGTAACTGATAGCCCTGTGGTTTACTGAGTTAAATCTGGATGTAAAACAATCGAAAAAAAAGTTGTACATCGTACCAGTGAAAACTTAAAAATCGAGATTTATACTCAGACTCAAAATACAAGAGACTTTAATTGGTCTATTTTTAAAACCTTTCTTCATCTTACTTTTATATGATCAACATATTTATCAAGCGGCTTTTAATATTGGAATCAAGATATCCTTAATTATCTGAATTACAAATAGCTCAATTTCTACCCAAGTGAAAGAACCACGCTTTGGTTAAGTCCTTGTCAAATTGTTATAAAAAAGAGGACCAAAAAAAAAAAAAATCTTTTTTTCCTGGTATTGAATTTACAGTAAATATAAATAAACGATTATTTATTTATTTATTTATATAACTAACATCAAAATACGCAAAGT
>MU622287.1:176243-208485 GCA_025399235.1 Backusella circina FSU 941
TATCAAAAGCCACAAAAGAACATATTCACTATACTGTTGAATTAAGCTATAATCCTGAGAACTATTTTAAATGAAAACCCGAGAAAAACAGAACATTAATAATGTATGAATTTAAAAAAACTTGTTAGCAGAAAAAGTGTTTTATATAAAATTAACAACCTCTAATGTGATCGATGAAGCCCTGAAAGTACATTTTTCCTTTCTCACTATGATCATCGCGTATTTAGTTTGATTACTTATCACTGTAGGGTATTATTAACCGCATTAGGAAGTAAGAGGGGAAAGAGAAACTCTAAATCAAAAGCTTTTTTTTTTTTTAAAAAAAGTGACCTGCACATTCTGCTGAAGTCCCTTATTATATTATTGACTGTCATTATTATTTCTATTCAACCCATCAGGGAAAAAGTTGATTTCTGTTTATAAATTCAAGAAAGAAAACTAGCTATTATCAGAATAATACATGTATTATATTCCAACATGCATATATCGCATTTAAAGACAAATTAGAAAATCGGTATACTTTAAAAAAGGAAAGCCCTTAGATAGTTTAGAAGTCATTGCGAATAAAAGATAAATATTGAAATTATTTTGCTTTTGGGATACTATTAGTGGATAACAGAAATTCGGTATATTTACCAATAGCGCAGGAACCAAAAACTTGTTTATAGTATAAAGAGTATTGAAATCGATAAGAGAAAAAGTACATCTTTAGCCTTTCGGATTTAAAGGATGTAGGTAGGTTTCTATATTTAGAACTTAAAGTCACCATACATATAGGATAAAAGGCTTATATATCTATATATGTGGAGAGGTTCAAAGTAAAAATATTTTAATGGTTACAGCATTGCTGTTAAACCTGTAAGTGGAATTCATTGTAAAGCAAATCATAATATTAAAACTCCAAGATAGTATGTTAATCCTGAAAAGAAAAAGAAAAACATAAATAATTATGCATTGATGTTCATTTGATCTTCAATGAAGGATATTTTTAAACTTTAACTATTTTCCATGTACACTACGGGTTTAACTATGAAATAGATAAATACAATTAAATTGTACAACGCAAAACTAAATATGGTACGTGCACAAGGAACAATAGAAACTCTTCTGCCAAGCAAGATATCAATTGATTTTTTACTGTAACTACAAATAAGATTAAAGAAAAGGTACGAAGAAATTTATTTTCGATATGAGTAAATTAATGAGTACTATGTTTTTCATTGTAAGTTATAAAACAATTGAATAAAAGCATAGTGTTGTAGAGAGCTGAGATTCTTCGCCTGAGTTATATATTTAGAAAAAAAATAGTGGTCTCGTGGTCACTATTGCCTCTATGGTTAAAACAACTTTATGTTTTAAAAGCAAAGCTACTTTTTAAGCTCCCACCGTTGTGAAATGAATGATATTATCATTAAAACTCTGATTGGATTTCGTGACTTTTAAAATGCAAGGTTTTTCCCCATCAAGTTCATTAGACATATTCCCTCTCCCTAATTACTCTTTTACTCCTTTAACACTAATAATCATTATAATATGGTAGCTGGAGAAGACGCTATTAGACAATTTCTACTGTTTTCTACAACAGAAGGTGATATCTGGAAGTCGCCATTCTTCTTTTCACCAACATTGCTGTTATTATATATAGCCACCATTTGTCTATACAGTTCATATAGGGCACCATACCAACCAGATAACACACCAAATACACAAAGCAGAAATTCAAAATTATTATTTAAACTCGTTTTCTTCTTCTCATGTCTCATCTCACTCACACTCTTGGCAGATATTATGGTCGTTATTGTTCGTCTTATGAAGGAGAAAGTGCTAACTTTGGTTCTTGGATACTATTCCAGTATGTCTTTCCTTATATGGATCTCCAATACTTATTATCTGATGAAGAAAGCAAATAAATTTTCAATGTGGCAGACGCTCCAAAGTAGTTTTTATGGATTAGCCATTATTGGTGAAACCATGATAGGATGGTTGTGGCTAATGGCAATGATGCAATCGGGGCAAAGTAAATAACTCATCATTTTTATAATGTTTGTTTGGTTTCAAACTCTAATTAACAATTTATTTAGGTTCTGTATTATCAATCTACGACAAATGTTTACTATCAACATTCATCATCCGTTATGCACTTGAGATAACAATTACCATTTTTTCAGTTATCCGCAAATTCACTAATAGGAGGAGAGATGAGGAGGGCCAATCGGAAACCTCCCATTTAATTTCATCTTCAACACGCACTGAAACTTATGGTTCAACCATCATTACTACCACTACAGTATACTCTAGTGATAACAGTATTTCAACAAAATTATTAACGACATTGCCATTTATTTGGCCTGATGATAATTTTGAGTTGCAGGCCCGGCTCATTATTTGCATTTTTCTCATGTTAGCAGGGGTGGCAATCAATGTACTTACGCCTATCCAAGTTGGCTATGTGGTAGATCACTTAGATGGAGGGTCTGGAAAGTTTGCATGGGCTGCTGTGCTAGCTTATGCAGGACTTCGATATTTTCAAGGTGGTGCTGGTGTTCTCAAAACTATCCAAAATCAAACTTGGGAGCCTGTTGAAAAGCACCTCTTGACAGAAATCTCAACTGAATTAAAAGATTACTTGAAAGGGCTCTCACCTGAAGAGCGTGCTTACATGAAAATGGATGAAGCTCAGAAAACGATTTTTAAAGGAGCCAAATGTATCATTCAGCTTCTGTCACAAGTTAGTTTTCATATATTCCCCCTTCTAGCGACTATGGTTGTATCAATAGCTGTCCTTGGAGCAGGGTATACATTCTTAGGCGGTTTAATTGTGTTCATTACAATGGCAGTATACACATATTTAACGATCGTTATTACAGAAAAGCAAAATGCGAAAAATGGTCCTGGGAAAAGCTCAGCGGCCCTTGGCTTAGCTCAAAACTCGGTTATTTCTACCGGCGTCTTGGTAGGCTCACTCTGGTATGCATGGCAGATTTCGAGGAATAACCTTACTGCTGGAGACTTTGTGGTATTTAACATGTATATTTTGCAGCTGGGTACCCCTCTTCGTTTTCTTGGTAATTATTATCAAATGACACAGAAAAGTTTTAAAGATCTCGGGGATATGTCAATGCTTTTTACGAATAAGGAAACATCAACAGATATACAAGAAGTAGATGGACCACCAAGTGCTGATTCTGATGATGCGCATATTGTTTTTGACCGAGTGCAATTCGGATATGACGGTGAACGAGATATATTCAAAAACCTGTCATTTACTGTTAAAAAGGATGCGTTTGTTGCCGTTGTAGGCCCTTCTAAATGTGGTAAATCTACATTGATGAGACTTATATTCCGATTCTATGACCCTCTTTCTGGAAAAATCTATGTGAATGGCCAAGACTCCAAAAATATTGAGCATTCAATTCTTAGGCAAAATATCGGGTTTATACCTCAAAGTACCATTCTCTTTAATGATACGGTGCTTTATAATATTCGTCATGGTAACATAGATGCTAGCGATGAAGACGTTTTTTATGCAGCACAGGTAGCACAGGTACACAATCAGATCTTGAAATTTCCTCAAGGGTATTCTACAAGATTAGGTGAACGCGGCTATAAAATTAGCAATAGTGTGAAACAGCGTATTGCTATTGCAAGAGCTATCTTAAAAAATCCCAATTTACTTCTACTGGACGAATCAACTAGTGCACTTGGAGCAAAAAGAGAGAAATCTATCCAGAAAGCGTTGGCCGATTTTTCTGATAACTGCACTGTTTTCTTCGCCACTCGTAGACTTAGTAGTATTGTGGATGCAGATGTAATTCTTGTGATGAAGGATGGTCATCTTGTGGAGTATGGAACCCATGAAGAATTAATAGAACGATCCAGTCGGAATAACACATCTTCGCTTTACTCTAGTATGTGGCAAAAGCAAATTGAAAGTTCAAATTCCTCGTGTCAGGATAGTAAAAGCAATAATCCATTAAGAATAATTGGAGACGACAACTCAGAGGAAGAACAGCCTATATCTCATAATACTGAAACAGGCGAAAGTAGCATTTCGAATAACAAGCATGAATATAGTTCTAGAACGTCCGCACTCCCATCTTCTGTAAAAGTAAGCACTAAAGAGAATTCTAAACTGAATTCGTTTTTTTCTTTTCATACTAACTTCAATCCAGTTATCTAACTCAGAAATATCTGAATGTTGTACAACATCGTTTCCTACATTTACAGGATCATCTATAACGACATACACCGACGTTAATGTTTCGAAAACATCACAATTCTCAATATCTATGCCTGTAAATAATAACTTATCGACTTTATTCAGCAAGTACGACTTTAGTGATTACACGTATAAGAATCACCCAAACATCACCGATACAATGCACAGTCCTCTTAGACCAACAAAGCCACTATTATTAGAGCCATCATCTAGTTTGAGCTCATCTCATCTTGGTGAACTAATTATACCTAAACTTTCGGATTCTGGCCTAAATCAATTTGATAAACTTATTACTCTGGAGTCAGGTATATATAAGCCTCCAATTACAACCACCACTGCGAATCAAACGATACACACTAATTCAAATACTGATAATTCATCTTACTCTACTGATACGTCATCCAATGGTAGTAGTCCTACAAATTTATATACTGGCAACACTTCTAAATTGATTCTGAATGATCACTACGGTAGTATTACAAGTGACATTTATAACCATACCCAGTTTACTATGCCAGCTACCGTGAAGCCCAAAGCTAGTCGTACTACATCAAATGCTGGTGAATTTATTTTACCAATTTTTTCAGAATCGATCCTGAGAAACTTCAGTAAATCCAGCGCGGGTAAACCAAAAACTGACTTGATTTCAGAAGAAACTACATATGCCGACACACCTTCCTCTCAACTACCTGAAGCATCTACAGCAAATAGTACCCAGTATTTATCTCCAAAAGAAAGTGACGGCAATATAAATAATATTATTAGACCTGATTTTTATAGTAATCTTCAAGATGCACCAACTAACATTCAGTTAGCTAAATCAGAATTAACTGTGCCAGTATCAAATGAAATTTTATCAAAAAATAGAGAAATAATTATTCCTGAATTTTCAGATTCAACTTTTAGACGACTTGATAAAGTAACTATAAACAAATCTGTTGATAGTTCGCTTTCAAATAATTACAATGCGACTTCGATTAAAACTGATAATGTACTTTCAGTACAGGCACCACATTGGCAAAAACATACTAATAAAGATGAAGCCAATTCGAATATTCATGGTGATATATATGGTACAATTCAACTCGTTACTCCAGAGTTTAAAGAACCAATTTCGAGTTTAATTTCATCGCGCTCTGCTGAATTAATTGTTCCCAAGTTTTCTGACTCGAAATTGAAACAATTCCGTAAACCTATTGCCAACAAGTCTTACGTAGTGAATTCACGAGTAAATGATACGGAGGTGGCGGTTAAATCTCAGAAATATATACATGATGGACTTATTGGTGAGCCTAACGCGCTACAAAGTTCATGCGATTTTATCCAGCTTACTGTACCATCTTTGGCAAAATCAAAAAAAAGCACCATTTGTTCCAATCCAGCCGAACTATTCGTTCCATTGCTTTCCAATTCGAAATTGAAGCGATTTAGTGGCACTAATTTTGGTGAATTCCTTTCAACTTCACAAAACACTGGTTACTCTTCAGCAAAGAACGATATCGAAACATCTGGAGAGACATCTACTTGCGGTCAATATACCTATAGTACATCTACACTTGGTAGGAGCTGTACCCATATATCATGCGATTCTATTCAACTTAGCATGTCATGTCTAGCAAAGTCACAACAAAGTGTCATTAACTCTAACACTGCTGAACTAATCGTACCCAGATTTTCTAAATCAACTAGCATACGGTTTAGAAAGTGTGATATAAACAAATCAAGCGTAGCTTCTACTTCACGAGAAGTAACAGGTACTCGTATAACCGACTCAAAAATGCATAGTTCTTCTGTAAATGACATTCAGCAAACAGTTTCAGTGAAACATCTTGACCAAATGAATACTACTTATAAATATGATACACATATAGCGGATCCGACAATAATGCAAAATACTATACAGATATCCAAACAAGAGATCAAAACTTCAGAACAGTATCAAAATTTATTGAATCCTGCCGAGCTGATCATTCCTGTATTTTCAATGTCATATCTGAAGCGATTTAGCAAAGTTGGTATGACTGAGGGTGATGTATCTTCATCTTCAACGTTACTCAAAACAAATATATCAAGAAACGGCGAAATCATTCCAGTAAATACAGAAGTTGGTGAAGGATCGAATAATAGCAGATCAGATGCCTACGCTTTTGTTCCACAAGTTACCACCATTCATTTCCGATTATCTACACCAGAATTAAAAAAACCTACTACTGTTTTTGCTTCTTCAAACAATGGTGAATTAGTCATACCTCCATTTTCAAGATCTTTCTTGACAAAAATAAGCGAGCTCAAAACAACCAAACTGAGTGCCGATAGTATATCAGAAGTAGATGAAAATGAATGTAACACCCCCACCTTGCCTGAAGTCCATGATTCAGAACGTATCACTACTGTTTCTAATAGTCGCGAAAAAGGGAAGAGTATTGCTTCTACTGAAAGATTACTTACTGAATCTATTATAATTAATGGCCCATCAAAGGTTATCATGCACTCAAATGGTCAAGACGATAAAATAAAAGAAGGTATGTAATTCAATCTGGCCATAAATGTGATCTCTAATTGTGCCCAAAATTTTAATATCAAAGCAGGCAGATTGAAAACCCAAAAAGATATAAAGTCTGATGCAAAGAGAAACACTAGTGCACATGGGGAAGAAAGGCATTCAATTAGGACCAAAACCACCATGCTTGGAAATTATAGTAAAAATGATCTTAACAGCTCAAATGATATTACCTCTACTTTGTCTTCACGCGCTAAAACCAACATCAAATCACCATTCCATTGTAAAAAAGATCAACTTCTAAAATCAGATACAGCGAAGTCAGTTAAATCAGAATTATCGCAAACTTTAGTTTCAAAAGCGACTACTGTAGATTTAAATAAAACTGCTACAGTCGATAAAGCAGAGAATATGAAAACGCCGGATCAGAACCTCGCAAAAGTAGGCGTTAACATTGGGCATTCAATTTCGACTGAATATAAAGAGCCTAATAAATCAAACAGAGGAGTTAATCAGGTTCATAAACTTACAGACAAAAAGAAGAGGATACATGCAGAGTCAAAATCAATTTCTTCAGACAATGATAACCCAAGGAACTTAAGAACTATACTTTCAAATGAAGAAGAACCAAAAATTGACCAAAATAATTATCTCAAAATACCCAGAGTCACTGAGCCAGTTGGTCATGAAACAATCAACATTTATGAAAGAAAAGATATTTTGAGTCCAAAATCTGAAATATCTCATTATACTTCTAGCTTGGATTCCGCTGTATCTTCTGACTCGAAAGAACAAAACGCAAATGAGTCTAAAATAGAACATTGCCATGAATCGGGAACGCCTGCATCCACTTTACCGAGCACTACTACTGTTGTCCAACTTGAAATATCAAAAACAGCAGAACTAAGTATTGTCAAGTTCCGAAAGGCTGAAATATCAAACTATGTAAAATCAGAACAAGCACATCCAGCTAATATATCTCCACAGAAAGATTTCAAGTTACGGCAACGACAAGTGTTTCAATCAGACAGTGCTGAAACATCTAGAACAAGCTCAATTAAACCAAACAAAGGTGACAACATCAACAATTATATAATAGAGATAAACAAACAAAATGAATTTTTGGAAGCGAATAATGGCCAGCCCCTTGATTGCTCAGCTAAAACACAAAGTAATCGAGACGCACTGCTTTTTCAAACAGGCAACAGGAATTGGAGGAAGCGTCTTCGGCGTGCCTTTCCTGTTTCGGTACTTACTAATGAGTCTTTTGTATCTGCTAATGCTCGATTATACTTACCCAGATCAAGTGACCACAGTGTCTTGGATACCGATTTGCTCAGTTCTATTTCTCATATATTACATTTATATGAGAATGATGTTGTGAACGTAATTAAAATGGATCTAGTAGAACCAACCATGCCGAAAATGTTAGATGCATCCACAGAGATACAGTTGATTACATCAGATAACGCCAATTTTATTATTCCAAAGTATAAATCCCTCAATCTGTCTAAATTTAAACAGGAAACACACTCCAAATCATTTGAAATACCATCAGAAAACATCGAAAACGTCGAAATTCCGAAGGACAATTATAATTATAACGAACAAAGTACATCCAAACCGGCTTTGCTTAATACTCCAAGTTACTCTGTAGAATATTTTCCAGAAACATCGAATACAAGAGATACTGGTCAGAGAAACTGTAAAACCCGAAAATCTAATGCTGCAAGCGATCTTTGCGATGTGGCTACCAGTACACCTACTTCAGACACAAGCGATGTACCTCGGATTCAAAATTTCAACAAAGCCAAACATATTCAACTGTATACCCCACTTATAGCTAAATTAATCTCATTCGATATCGCTGCGATTCTATCAAATTATATTTTTAAGATTTCAACTATGGAATCATTTTCTGCACCTTCTGTACTCGAAACATCAAAAACTGATATTATCAATACAACCCGTGAAATCACAACATTTACTGATCAAAATCACATTAAAATTCCAGGGATAAGTTCATCCAGACCTATAAATGGTGACACATCTCTTGGAAGACGGTGCTATTGCAAAGAACATAGTGAAATAAAGCATGAAACTGTAGAAATACAATTGAAATCAGAGATTATCGAAATCATATTGGAATCTAATGTCGATGAAACGTATAGAAGATATCAAATAGAATATGTTGAGCTCGAGCTGGAATCCAGTGATGATGAACTGGATATAGGAAGAATCTAGGAAGAATAAGGTAAATTTGTTTTCAAAGTCTATAGTAAAGGAACAACGTTTTAATTGGTTCAAAACGTTATAGAAAAATAATGCAAATTATTGGAATACAAGAGAGAATAACACTTTGAACAATCATCAATATCAATTACTATCCATACTTCTATTTTATAATCATAATGTACTATATACAATGTATACTTTTTAATAAAAATGGCCATAAAAACCCTTTAAATGCGGAGATAGAATTCTTTAACCATTACTTTTGTTAAAAAGATTTGGAATTCACTTCACTTTCTTTATCTATTAATAATAATTCATTTTAAGAATGACCATATATTTTACAACAGTCTTTGCGATCTTAATGATCGAGGTAATCAGTTGCTTACGTGATTTCCGCTATGTTCTAATTTTTTTTTGTTCAACTTACTCTAGATGGTCGCGTTTATTATTCTTGTTGTATGTACTAAATGAGCAAGTAAATTGGCTCAAAGAAAAAAAGAAAAGAAAAACTTACAAGGCAACACTATTTATTAGATTCCACTTCCTGGACGTTGGCGTAGAACCATGTTTAAGCTTCTCACTACCTCGCCGACAGTATGTTGCCTTTATTTTCATGTTTTTATCATAAAATAACCGCTTTTGGACATAGGTTACACATGCATTACGCATATTAAAAATCATTTTTGGGTTAGTTTTTATTTCTTGAAAGCAAATTTACAAAAGCTGAATCAAAGTGTTTTCTAGATTTATCGCTGTTCTCTTTATTGGTACGTATATAGCAAAGAAACTACTATTTGATATTAAATTAAGTTTAGATTCTGCTAATCGATTACAACGCGTTGATGAGCAACATTCTGACGAACATCGTCATGATTATGGATTTGAAGCAAGTTTAAAGGCNCGTAAATTCTATTCCCAGAGAAATCTCTATCTGACTGGATTTACACTCTTCTTATCACTGTAATATGACTATTTTGATGTTTGTATAATATACTTCTTATTCATAATTGTCTTTTCTTTAGTATCCTTGAACGTACAAGCACTTTAGTGATTACAATGTTGAAACACGAAGAAGAGTTGGAGAATACTAGATCTGAATCAACATCTTCGTCAAAAGATCATCAACGTTTATTGGAAATAGAAAATGATTATAAATCAAGGATTACGTCTTTAAAGAATGAGTTGAATGAATTGAAACAAGAACAACGTGACCACGAGACTCTCAAGAAACAAGTCGCAGAGCAAGCTGTAGAATATGAACGTTTAGCTGAGGAACGCAATATGCTTGAAAGAAAAGCAGAAGCAAAGAAAACAATATAATTTGTCATGTAATGATTATATCTTATTTTATTCGAAAAAGAAAAATAAAGAGAAAAAACAAAGGGATGGAATATATAGACGACTGTCTTTTTTTGTTGTATGCGTTGCTATGTTACAGTATTTTTTATGCTGCCTAAGCAACAGCGATGGAAGTGTCTACTTCGAAGGAAGTTCCTTCATCTTCCTCATCCACAAAGTCATCAGGATCATAAATAACCTTAATCATCAATGAACAAGAAGGACAGCGAGCAATATCCTCTCCAGCTATTAACTCATCCTAATATTTAAACACATTCGCAAATATAATAAGTATACCTTGAAGATTTTCTTATGCTTAGTAATACACACAATGTATATCTCAAACTAGAAAAAAGAGAGAATGAACTCAACTCGACATGTCAGAAACATTTTTAAATTGCAGAATAAAACATATGCCAAGTCACTTTATTTAAAATAACGCCATCCAATTACATACGAGAGTCAATGTTGAATTTTGTATGAGTACCAGCATAACATAGGCGATCTTCTTTGTCATAGACTTTTGTGTGAATATTGGCTAAAGCCTTTCCTACTCTAGCAACATCGCACACAAGAGTTATAGTTTCTCCTTCTGGAACACCACGTAAATAAGATACAGCAAGATCAGTTGAGACACCAGCGAGGTTCCATGTCTTGCCTTCAGCTACAAAAATAGCAAAACTACTGCAAACGTCAATCAAAGTGGCAACACAACCACCATGTAAATTTCCCAGTCTAAATAAAATAAATAAATTAATATGTTCAATATAAGCAGAGATCTTATAAAGGTTGTCTTACTGATTACAGTGTATTTCATTCACTTCGAACTTCCATGTTAATTTGTTTGGAGAAGCAGCAACCATGCTCAAGTTACCGACGAGAGAATCGTCCCAAAAAGCCTGGCTTTCTTTCTTAGCAAAATGATCTCTAAATTCGCAAAGCTTGGGGTATTTTGCTTGTACTTCTGGTGAAATTTGCATTCTAATTGTGTTTTTTTTTTTGTTGGTGGTAACGCTTGAATAACAAAAGAAAAGAAAAAGAAGGAAAAGAAAGGGAAAATATTAAGGTACAAAATGGCTTTTAATTTTAAAGATCAGAAAGTGAGAAAACAAATGACAAAGCAAAAATGGAAAGATAGTTACACACGTGTGTGTTGGCTTTCATGACATGGAGAATTGATTTTTTTATATGAAATAAGATTAATGTTGTTTTATATTCCAAAAAAGAGTCCTCTATTTTGATTACCAAAATATTCATTTCAATATGTAAAAGCACTATGTAAAACAACTGAGAAATATTAAAATACAATGAAAATACATATATTAAGATTATATCAATAGTTATTTAAACACATAACACTATTTAAAGCAAAATGGTATTGAATGCATTTGTTTTTTTTTCACATCATATGGGGTGTCCGTGTGACATTTGAATTTGAAGATATGAATATATTCTGAGTATATAGTGCAACCCAGAAAATAGGATTTTCATTATTCCAAGAAAATATAAAATATTAAAATGAAATCTTCGCTTAATCCCAAATATTCATCGTGGCTTTACTTTATAAACAGCCACAAACATATCATTAATACATATGTAATAAATGTGAAATTTATTTAATTTTATGGATATTGAAAAGTATAACGAGGTGTTGGGGAAGCTGATATTGGCATTTGCTTTTTGAATTTTATAATATTGTCGATAACAATAAAACTATCCGGAAGTTTTGAATGGTCAAGAGAAGATAGGCTGCTGAATCCATTTTTTAGTTTATAAATAATGTCATCTGATATTTGAGAGTTGATAGGGTGTATTGACTTTTTGTCTTGACAGTTTTTCAAGAAACCTTGAATTGTGGATTCAGTTATAACGCCATGCTTTTTTTCATATTCATCTATCGTATTTCTTATATCGCGTTCATTCGATGTACTTTTAATACAAATTTTTTTGTGTATCAGCACAGGATAGATTAGTTCAATTGAAATTTTGGAGTCTTTTTGCGTAATAACTGGAGGTATCTGAGATCGAAGGTGAACGGATAGACTGGAAGAACTTGTTGAGAATGGAGAAATAAACTGGTCATAAAAATCCAAAAGATTGGCTTTTGTGATTGATTTTAGATGATTTATGTCACTAGCTGCATAGTCAAATTCATAGGAACCATCGCTAATCGAAGCCCAATAATCTATAAATTCTTCATTTAGACTCTGGTATTTTTCTGATTTATCTGCAATTATTGAATTGACATGCGATCGATATTCGACATCATCCATTTCTTCTATAATTATTCGCAATGACTGGAGAAACTCGAGAATTCTGTTCTCCAAATAAACTGGCTCATATTTGCTAGTTATTCTAATTTCAAATCCTAGATTTCCTTTTCTATTACAACAAGAGCTAAAGACGGTGTAACCAAGTTGTTCACGAGTTCTAAGCTGATTGAAACAAGGCTCTTCACAAATCCGTTCAAAGATATATAATGTTGCACGGAGGCAATTATTTGAACTGTATCCGATGGGAATATGGTAAGCGATAGCTGAATTGGTTTCATGAGGATTCTGTACAGCCCGTTGAAATACGTAATGCTTTCCGACTGGCAGTTTAATACCTCTACCATCAATAAATTGACTTGGCATCAGAGGTAGAGGTGATAAAATAGACACTACCTTTCCAATCAAGTTGACTGCATGATCTTTATTTATATCTCCAACAAAAAGTGCTTCAAGATGGAGACTATGTAGCAACGTTGGATAAAAGGCTCGAATTTCAGCTGCCTCTACATCTTTGATTTCCCTTGATAGATCCTCTATGCTCCATAATCGCTGAAAGAGTGCAAGGTCCAGATAGTACTCCGTGTGATAAGAGGGCGAGTCCAAAAAGTAGTTGCTGAAACTTCGTGATATTTCGCTTTTACTAACTTTAAATCTATCTTTGTTCACTTTGAAATTTTTCATTATTTCAATGACCTTTTCCATCAATAAAGGAAGCTTATCGGAATAGCCACTGAAGCTTAACTATACATAAAATGTGAATTATGATCTCCTATTTTTTCTCTTCACATTTTTAATACTCACCAAAATTCCTTTTTGATCAAATGAACTGTAATTGTACAGTCCTGCTACATTTGCATCAAAAATATATCCAGCAAGAGCATCATGCAGGAGGCTTTGATATATTCTATTTAGAGAAGGGGAAGTTTGTTAAAAAATAGATGATGAAGAAACTATCTTGAGTTGGGCTTACATTGCCATTACATAATTTCTTGGTGTGGTGTAAATAAGTGGGCTATTTAATTTGATGTATACACTGCTTTTTGGGGTCCAAAATGTATCATCTTTTTTGTGCCATATTCTAACAGTTTCTGTTTCTTTAATAATATTTGGTTTTTTTGATTTTTTTAAGATATCTTCTTTTAATACGCTTAGTTTTCTGGGGATAAATTCATTCGCAGTTGGTAAGTCAAATTCTGGATTTAAAGATATACTCATTATGCGCTATATGTAAATAAATACAAGGATATGTTTTAGGAGACCTTTTTTTTTTTTAAAAAAAAAACCTGGCGATGCTAAGTATGGTACTACCAACCTTAATTAATTCTTCACTGATAGATGTCACTCTATAATCGACAGAAAACCATTTTTCCTTCATTGTTGGCTCTAAGTCATTTGGAAATTTTTGAGCCACTATAGTTAATCTAAAATTATCAGGTTTTAGTTCATTCAGATGATGTGCAATTATATTAGGATTGAATTCTCGAAATATGGATCTCTCGCTAATTATGAATTCAAGTGGAATATTTTTACGCATCTGTGAAGATAAGAATATCGTATAATTCATAGGCGAACCCTTAGAAATAAATCTAAATCTGGTATCATAGAGAGTTTTGAGTTCATCAAAGATCCATTGTTGTACACCTTTCTTTTTTAGCATTTCGATATATTCAAATACGAAAACAAGAACATTTTCATAATTATCTAATAGAAAAGTACATTAATATTAATTTTCTACAACTATCAAAGTACAATTCATCTAAACAAAACTCACCTAAGCCTTCTTCAGTAAGCTCAATGATAATACTAAAATAATCATGGCCAAATACTCTTGGTGATACGATTGAGGTGATTTCATTTACCCAGCCCTTCTTTTTGAGAAAAGTCAAAAGTGATCCGGAACCTTCCCGGTTAATCAAATGACAAATGTACCAAGAAGGCTAATTACGAATATAATTAATTTTATTTTGCAAATAATAAATATGATATCAGTATTTACCTTGGTACCATATAATGATTCTTGCACAGGAAATGGAAAATTTAGAGTCATTCTCCTAATATTCTTCATAGGTTTTATAAATGTCTGAGTCAAAAGAATCTTATTTGTGTTTACGGGATTTATGAAAGACGGTGGTGCTACGCTTTTATTTCGGATATCCGAGAATTTTTCAACAACCCATTCAGTCAACTGGTCTAACGATTCTATAATGAACAATGAGTATCGCTTTCTGTCATAGTTAGAATAGAGAGTTACCTCTTCCCAATACTGCTAAGTTCATTACATTTGCTGAGTAATTATCTGAATAAAACTTCAAGAGAGCTTCTCTAACATTTAATCCGACAGATTCAGGCGTTTCCTTCAGTGTATCCATATTTCCAATTGAAAACAAATACCATGTGTGGCCAGGGTTTTCTATTAGCTTCTCAACTTGTAATATTCTCCATTCATCATCTTGCTGATACTCTTTGTACTCAGAGTCTACTGCGTTCAACTCGTTCTCTGCACAGTTTTTGTCAAATAAAGGATCAATAAAAAAACGAGAAAAGCGATCCAATGCTCCTTCAAGCCATTCAAACCCAACATCAAAATGATAATTTGTACAGCTGGTAGATGTACTCGCATTTGAATTTCCTAATTATTTTTAATTATTTAGCATACTATGCGCCTTTTTAATATATAAATTTACCTGAGTGCTTTGCAAGATAAGAGTCATATTCATTCACTTTAGGGTATTTACCACTTCCCATGAATAACAGATGTTCGCAAAAATGAGCCAGTCCTTGTAAATTATCCTAAGATAAATCAGACATAGCGCACACAACATGTTATTCCAACAACTTACGGGATTACTTGAATCACCTATGTTGACGTCAAGTGATGCACTTGCACGGTCTGCCTCTGGATCATGTATTAAAAGAACTTTGAGTTGATTATCCAATTTCAAAAGGCGATATTCACGTTTATCATTTGATGACTGTTCAATCGGTTTGTCATAGACAGAGTAACCGCTGGATTTCTTCCAGCCCTCCTCCAGTTGATCATCAACGGAAAGCATATTGGTTTTACTTTAAAGAAAAGATTTTGGAAAACAAAAAGACAAAGATTTGGTTGTAACAGTTGCTGTCCTTTATATTCAAAGTATGCCGAGCCTCAAAGAACAGTGTGCTACTCATATGATATAAATATTCATACAAACGCTTGGGTCCTGCTTGTTTGTTTGTTTGTTTTTTGTTTCAGGATACGCTAACTGGCTTAGAAGGTATATTTACGCAAAGAGAAATTTCACAATTTTTTATACAGAAAACACATCTACTTGAGCAAATCAACACAAAGACAAACGATATAGTCAAGACCTTTATGGATCTGGAAAGTAGTTTGCTTTTGACTTAATATGGTCATCACTTCTCCAAGCCAGTTAAATAAACACTAAGATCTAATGTATAATTAGCAAGCCCATTTTGTTATCAAAAAATGTTTCTCAAGTTAATTCCTTGAAAAACCTTATATTACAAGCTCATACACAAGCCACTTTGTACTTATTGTTGAAATTGTAATATACTGTGCTAATAATATCTCACTCCAGCAACGGATTGCCATTATTATCCACAAAATGAACGACTTTATAAAGTATGATCTTTTATTAAATTTACTTCCAAAGCTTCTTCAAACTGGTATTTGCATCCGAGTCCTTCTTCATTACCTTTGCCACAGACATTTCAAAATCTTCTTGAGTAACATGAACACGGCGTTCACGTAAAGCAAACATACCAGCTTCTGTACACACAGCCTTGACCTCAGCACCACTGCTACCACCCATCTTCTCTGCAATCTTGCGAAGGTTGATACCACGAGTCAAATTCATTTTACGGGAGTGGATCTTCAAGATGTCTGCACGAGCCTCTTCGCTTGGTGGAGGGAATTCAATCTTACGATCGATACGTCCAGGACGCAGTAATGCAGGATCCAAAATATCTATACGATTGGTGGCCATAATAACCTTGATATTCTTTGTTGCCTCAAAACCATCCAATTGATTTAATAATTCCAACATTGTTCTTTGTACTTCGGAATCTCCACCTCCTCCACTTTCCATACGAGCAGAACCAATAGAATCAATTTCATCCATGAAAATAATAGAAGGAGCATGCTCTCTGTTTCACATATTTAAGAAAACAACAATCTTAGTAAAGGAAAACGTAAACATTGCAACAATAACCTACCTTGCCATAACGAAAAGCTCGCGCACCATTCTACTACCTTCACCAATATACTTTTGTACCAATTCAGAGCCAGAAACACGAATAAATCTACAATCTGTGTGATGGGCAACAGCTCTTGCTAATAAAGTCTTACCAGTACCAGGAGGGCCATAAAGCAATACACCCTTAGGTTGAGCAATACCAAGAGATTCAAAAAGTTCGGGATGCTTGACTGGTAATTCAATGACTTCTTTGATTTCCTTAATTTGCTGATCAAGACCACCGACCATTTCATAAGTGGAATCAGGTACCTTTTCAACCATCATGAGAGATACAAGAGGATCAATCTTGTTGGGTAAAACTTTGTGAAGTTGATAAGAGTCGTTACGAAGTGCAACACGTGTAGTTGGTGTTAATTGGCCAATGTCAATATCAGATGCAAGATCGACAACAAACTTTCCTTCTGGATGAACCTAAGATATACTTTTACTTGGTATCGAAAGTGACAATGATCTTCTATTTTGTTGTTACCTTAACCAAAACTTTCTTTTTACCCATCACCTTTACAACTTCACCAACATAAGATCCAGGTTCCTGTAATAATTGTAACTCTTCCTTCAAAAGACGTACTATAAATGTGTGGTTAAGCTTCAATAGTGATGTATCTTTAGCAAGCTGTTATTACCTTTAGCGTTCAAGGCGTTTCTTTGTGCTTCTAAACGTCTCAAGTCTTGAGACTTTTGATTCATAACGAGCTCGCACTCTTCAATCTTTGCTTGGTAGTATGATTTGATTCCTTCTTTTTTCATTTCAACGTAATTAATGATTAAGGACAAAGGGTTTCTATTTAAAATGAAGAGACACAAAATATACATAAACTTGCGCGTTCTTGGAGCTTACGTCAACGTCGGCATTTAAATATTTTGAGTGACTTTATTTTCATGTTAATGCTGCATTTATCAATTATCCATTTTATTGGGAGTGCAAATAGTTCATCTAACCACTCTTTTGCTTATAGTACGGGAATACGATGATTCATATTGACTCTAGATACGATAAATGAATAAAAACCACTCATTAAACCCATATTGCTCAGTTTCTTTATTATATCCTAGCCAAGGAGAGACATTTACTATTGTAATGATGTTCATTTTTGGCAAAGCAGGTATTGAATACTACATATAGCACTTTTTGTCAAGTCTATTTCTGGAGTTGACAAAATGGGATGAATGACTTGTTCTTTTATTGAACAAATAAACAAAGTGAGTCATTCTCACACAATCAATTCATGTAAATATTTTCTCAATAACGATGAGCTATATATTTTCCTTTAATAAACGAATAGAATAGGCCATTTATAATCATTTAAAATGACGGTTATGACTGGTTCATCAGTATTTTCAAATTGTTTTTATTCTGACTTTAGGATTGGTTCATCGATTATAAATGAAACCTGTGATCGTTGTATGTTGTTGTTGTTTTTCAGTAAAAACTGTTATTGGATTTATGTCTCAATAGTCAAGTGAAATACTCGTGGGGAAAGAAGGAGGCTGTATTGTTCTCATTGAAGGAGAGAGAGAAAAAAGAGATCAGGCACAATTTAACATTGAAAGGAATTTGATTAAAAATAGTAATATTGAGATCATCTGGCGGCAGGTGACCCAGAGTGATTGGATTCACTTGGATTTAAAACGCCGGTTAGGAATACTTTGATTTCTCATTCCTTTCGCTTTCATATGCTTCTTCCGAATCCGGCCGTGTGACTTAAGTTTGATAGCCTTCATAAATGCTTTTGGATCCCTCTTTCTCTTGTTCTTAATGCATTATACCCGACTAAAAACACACTTTAAATCAATTTAAATAAAATCAACAATGGCTACTCTCTGGTCAAAACGAAACAACAATTTAAACCGTGCTCCTCGTACAGTCTTCACAACTAGTCAGCTCTCTCCTCGTCAGATCGCAAATAAAGCCTATACATTAGGTTGCAAAAAGCTGGAGCGTGATGATAAGCGATCTAAACAAAATTATCATGTCCGTGAACGATTGCTATTGTTTAATACGATCGCAAAAGCGGAAGAGGTGCTGAACTCTAGAACTAGAAGAACTAATCGAAGAGTGATGAATGCGGAAGACAACGAAGAAGATGCACTAAAAGAAATCTCTGAGAGAATACAAACGAGTCGTACCCAAAATGATAATCGCTCACCTTTGAGATCATCTGCCTCTGAAGAAGATGATGAAGAAGAAGAAGCAAAAAGAGAGAGAGAAAGAGAAGAAGAAGAGGAAGGAAAAGAAGGAGAGTCTATCCTTAAATCAAATTCCAGTCTACTACCCAGAGACTGCAGAGTAACTGTAAACCATCAACGCCGCGAAGTCATCAATTCTCCCATAGCATCCATCATTTAAATATATATTTTTCATCTCATTTGCATTTTACCCCACATTATTATTGTACATTTTTTTTCTGCCTCAAATAAATAATAGGTTAGATCGGACCTCACATTTTAAGATATATATTTCACACGCTTAAGAGTGCTGATGTTCGGGCGAAATCGTAACTTTACCTCCGTTCCGCGGCATCATTCATTTTTTCCTGCAGCATGTTGTTTTTATTATAGCTGAGGAAAATAAGTTGGGACATAAAATCTTTTTTGGGCCATTTGAAAAAAAAAAAATTGGGACAATCCATAAAATCTTGGGACAACCGTGAAAATTTGGGACACGGTTCTAAAAATGGGACAACCACTTTGGGACACTTTTGATACAGTGGTTTGCACTTTACAAAAATTAAAATGTACCTACAAATTAACGTTATACAAGTTCTCCCTCAATACAATGTAAACCATAGGGGCTTCATATAACAGCAAATTACATAAAATTTTATTAAAAACAAGTTATCTTCATTATACTACATTCTTTTGGATATGGTAATCTTCCAATTGCTCAGGAAGCAACACTCCATATTTGCTACCTTTTGCTGGCTTCTGTATCTCTCGTTCAGCAAAATTCGACAAATTGGTTCTTTCAGAAACTTCAGGATCCACCTACTTCATTACAAAGTAGTCCTCGTGCTCTTCCTTCATATTATTAATGGTCCTGCATGATTGTTGGATGCACTCTTGTTAGACGAGTAGGTTAGTTGACACTCTTTAGCCTAAAACTTTTTCAAAACTTACTTCTAACTTCCACACGAAATTTCCGAGATCAAAAATCTTTCCAACTTCTGTATGATCCAGGGGAATTTCCGAACTAATTACGTGCTCCAGGATTTGGATATCATTGCTGGGGATTTCCAGCGTCCATAAATGCACTTTGGTGCCTAGAATTTTCAAAGCTCGTTAAATATTGATATAAGTACAGGATATGGAAATTTTACCCCTTGCGTGAACAAACATGATTTTTTACTGGTGTATGGTGTCTTCTGAAGCAAAGTAATACGTTTTTAAGATCTTTCTTAAGAACGTTAAGGCACCAAACGCACCCTTAACGTGGTCTTGTCCGAAACGGTTATCGTCTTTGATGCCACAAAGACCTACTTGCGCGATTTCATTCGCAGATTCCATTCTAAAGATACTGCCTCGCTCCTGGGTGTTTTCCTTCCGTCGATGCGTCGCACTCGAGATCTCACCGTTGGCTGTTTTGATACTACCTCTTTGACCACTTTTGATCAATTTCGTTCAGCCATGGCTGCATCGACGCCCCTTAATAAAACCACTACATTAATGCTTCCTTGGAATCCATTTTTGATAAACAACCACTGAATCACTGGGCTGTATCTACTCTTCGTCGCTCTCTTCGAGTGGATCACTTCTTTCGGTTTGATCGTAATATCACCTGTCTTGAGGCAATTCCTTTGTATGGTGCACCTCCTTTTCCGGGTCTAGCCTGACGATTACAACGAGATTTTCATCAGGAGACTATCTGTATCTCACCTCTGGTCCAAGCAATGTTTATTCCTTCTGGTGCCTATCCCGGTAACTTTGATGAGCAGCCCTTACTTGACCGCTTTCTTGAAGCCTCAACTTGGTCTACTTATACTTCTCGTGGGTTTTGACTCCAACAAACGCTGCTACTACTCAACCATACACCTGCTATATCATTCCCGCCAGCTTCACAGCTGTTTTTCTAGAAACTCCCGATCGCACCAGAAGCTAGGTCACTATGGTATAGGTTGCACTGTCAACTATCTATATCTCTTTATGATCTCTCGGTTTCACCTTATTGTCAACTATGTGGTGCTGAACATGAAGACATTCTTCATTTAGTCATCACTTGCCCTTTCAAAATGCACGTCTGGCAACAGACCCTCAAGCGTTTTGCACCCTTTACAGAATTTTCTGCCTCTAGTCTCCACAAACTCGTTTTTGGCCTCCAGCGTTTTCAACCGGTGAATAACGAGGCACTATATGTCTTGGTCTCCAAGGTCATTCGCTCTATATGGCGGTACCATTGGCTGTTCTTTTTCGATGGGGTACTATTCCAAACGGACCTGGTACTTCAACAAGTATATAAATAGTTATTGTATTTGGTTTTCACGTGCATGCCTCTCACTATGGCGTGTGTCTCACATAATAAACTTTATTAAACCTACAAAAAAAAAATCTGGAACTGGAAGAAATGGACTTTTTGTAAACACTATGAAATCAATAGGGTTTGTCTCTCATTTACCCTGTCAAACCCTCAAATACAATACCAGTTATCTACTTATCAAAGGGAACATGCCTTACAATCTGTATTTTATGGCATAATAGACCATGAACATGATGTTATCCGAAACTATCTGCATGAAACAGAGTGTATTTGTTTTCTTTTTCAATATGACCATTCACAGTCATTCTTATGTGTTTATACATTTTAAAATATTAAAAAATAAAGAAAATGATCTCTCTTCTTTCACTATTACTTTTTTCCCATTTCACATCTATAACATAGTTACTATATTTGGTATTTTGACATTTCCTATTTGGGATCTAATTTTATTTTCAGATTCATAGCTTCTAAAGAGGCCTCTGCCTGTTCCAACCTTTTCTTTATAGCATTTAATTGATTTACAATCTCCTCATCACTATCAAACATCTGTCGCACTCTCTTTGATACATCTCTAACAAGATTTCCAGCAGCTCGTGTCCAAAACCCAGTATATCCATAACCATGTATATTACCCAAGCAACTTACAAGTCTATCAGCAGAATGAGTCGACATGTCTAAAAACGTCGTTCTTGTATAGGTCTGCTCGTCTGGTTGCACACTATCGCTTGTCTGAGGGTTGGTAAATTCAGTACTAAATGGCCTGAAAAGTAAGATCTTGACCATATTATGGATCATGTGCATGTGCATCTTTAATCCTAGACGATTTGATTCTGTGTCTGTAGACCACTTGGCCCAATGAGGTAGTTCTTGCTCCCAAAGCTCCACATCTCTCACTAAAGTCAGTACATCGTCAACATCAATCTTGCGAACATTGATTTCATGCTCCTGCTGGTGAGGCGATCTATCCTCGTCGACCTCATAAAATAAAAGCACAACTTTACTTAACAACGACATCAATTTAGCCTCTAATACAATGCCAGCTTCTCTAAAAGATGCATCCCAGCGTTGAGGATCTCGCATTGTAACAGCTGCTCGCCAAAGTTGGATAGAACCCTCCCCGCGTAACTGAGGTCGCCTAAATCGAAATGTTGCAGAGTATATATCAAGATAGAGTAAAGCAGCAATCAATATCTGCCAGGCAGGTTCTTCCAGTTGCCATTGAGATCCACATAAAACATGTAAAGCAAAGTGAATCAAGGTATCTGCCTTGAATTCAGTTGTACTAAGCTCAGCATCAATCCAAGCCAACAGTACAGAACATAATATAAGTGGATAGGCGGGTAATTGATTGCCCTTTGACAGCAAAAGGCCAACTAGCAACATGGTGGCATATTCTGCACAATTATGCCATAGTGAGGTGGGTAAAGGTGGTGACATTAAATTAGGAATAGGATCTAGTAAAGTAACGGATACAACATAAGCGGTAAGAATACAAATTTGTACAAGTGGGTCGGATTGAATGCTGGTTTGTGGAGAGTAGTTTGGAAGATACAGCTTTAATTGAAGCATGAGAATGACGAGATGATGAGGAGTTGAGGTTGTGTTAGCATCAAGAGATTGGTAACGTAAATCGAGATGCTCCAACATGTGAACAAAATGAGAAGTAATTAATGTACAGAGTGTATCCGTTCCATTTAACAAGGTGCGGATGACATCACGAGAAGGTGTGTCCGAAAGAACATGTAAATTAGGTGTACGATTAAACAAAAGTGAGCTTGTTGAAAAGATGGGAAGTGTTACTAGATATTCATCTTCGTCTAATTCTTCATCTTCAGATTCTTCAAAATATCCTTCAGCATCTGGATCCCATAATCTTGGTAAATAATCTGTTCCAAAATCTCGAATTAGCTGTTGGGAGATATTTTTTGTAAACTCGTTGAATTCTGTAAAGTTTCGAGTAACAGCTTGAATGGAGAGACCTGTGGAAGTAAGTGACATTGACCAGCCACCAGGCTCGTCTATCACCTCATCTTCTATTGTTTCTAGTTTTGGTTTTTTATAGGCTGGAATAGGTGAAGGTGGAAAAGTGTCTTGGTCGGTTGGACTATCAGGATTGCTGTGGCCATCATCTATAGAGTCCTCTGTTTTTTGCATGTACCTAACTAGAAATTCACCTTCTAATTCACGTAATGAATCATAGAGTGTTAATACTTTTTGTGACAGATCTGTTAAATTGGGTGGTGCGTCTGGATATTCACACTAGATGAAGAACAAGGTTACTTTTGTTTTTATGCATTGTTAATAAGCTCGAGTTTATTTACGACATACAGGTTGATTGGAACGTTGACAACGTGTGCAAGTTGGTCGTGTTTTTGAACATCTATTAAAGTTTTTATTATTATCTTAGACAAAGTTTAAAAACACACCAAACTAAAATAAAAAAAAATAAAAAAACTTCAGTGCTTATTTACTTTGCTTTCTTCTTTCGACATCTTAAACAACTAAGATCTTTGTTTGAGCAGGAACTATTAGCAGTGCTCTTGGCTGGTTTTCCTGCCATAGTAAAAGTGCTTGTATTAATATAATAAAATAGCAATATATAAACTGTCCTTCTTAATTTTTTTTTCATTAAAAAAAAAGGTTTTTATGACGTGTGCATTTCAAATTTCCTTTTTTGGCTCACATTTCAAAAAAGGAGGAAATGCACACATTTTCGTTGAGTTGCTTCCGCTCAATATACCGATCAAGTGAAATTACTTTCGGTTGAGAAATAAACGGCCTTATCTCCTTGTTTTTTTCGTTTTGGTAAGAGATCTAACTCACGAGGAAACTGCATACATAATCTATATTAAATACAGTGATCTTTTTTTCTTGTTTCTCTTTTCCTTCCCTCCTTTTTTTTATATATTTATTTATTTATTTTTAATTGTTTATTTTAAAAATAAATGTCAGTACGTGATTTGTCAGAGATATACAATGATCCGCAATCTAATATGGCGTCACAAACAACGTTGACAGATAAGACCTTTGATTCCTCTTCTAATCAATCCAATCATAGACAAGACCCATCCTGGACACAGCAAATCTCGAAAACATCTGATTTGGAACGACAAGCATCTGTCAAATCGAATCATTTTATGGAAGAATTAACTACATATCCATCATCTGTATATCAATGTGATCTCAAAAGAGCAAGTAGCATTGCTACAGCTATCAGCATGAGACGTGCTGAAATTATCACTTCGAGAGATAACTCTCAACATCCTCACAATATGTTGATGAGAGACGAAGAAGAAACCATCATGGAGGAATATCCATCTAGCTCAGGATCATCTTACAAAAAATACAAGAATGGAGCAGATCAGCTATTACTATTTGAACAGAAGAAAAGTATTGTTATTTTGTTGGGTAGATTATTAATGAAATGTGGATGCCCGTGCCATAGAGTAGTATGTATATCAATGCTACACACAACATGCATATATATATATATATATATATGCGATATTAAATAGTATTTCATTTAGGATGAGACACTTCAGCATACCTCAAAATTATTAGACATGGATGCATCGTTCACCTTTTTGCCTGATTCTATCTTGATCAGCTTTCTCCATGAAAATAATACATACTCCATCATGGTAAAATCACCTCCAGGTCTCGATACCGGTAAAATAGGACGAATCAATGACATCATGAACTTGTTTTTTAGAAGTGAAATCGATCTAGATCGCTGTCTTGTCTTACTGCATGAGGTCGCAACTGCACCTCCCACTTGCGGTATTTTTTCTACAATAGCCTTTTTCGTACTAAGTAGTGGGACAGCATCTGTCATGATGTTTGGTGGTAGATGGATAGATGGTGCTATTAGTATCATGACTGGCTTGATGGTGGCTATTCTATATATACTTTCTACACATTTTCCTATATTTGCTCGAATATTTGAAATGTCAGCATCTATATGTGTTGCTATTGTAGCTCGTGCATTACACAAATACTGTTGTTTCACTAGTGTTGCCATGTCATCTATTCTAATTTTACTACCAGGTTATACAATGACGATGGGTGTGGTATGATAAATATAACTACTGTTATTACATCATGTTATTTAGATTTATTCACTCATTTATTAATACAAATTTGTAGATCGAACTTTCTGCTAGACATATTACAACGGGTGTAATTCGGCTTGTATATGCTATATTTTATGCGTTCCAATTAGCCTATGGATTACAAGTGGGCAGTAGCCTTTACAATGCCATTAGTCCCAATGCACCTGAAGATGAAACGTGCGGCCAAACCATATCACCCTATTTCTACATACTACTTTTGCCTATACTAAGTATTGCCATTGCTCTTTCTTATGGCTCTTCTCCAAGACAATGGCTGTCTCAGTCATTTTCCGCTTGTATTGCATTTTGCGTTTCGTACTTTTTGGGTAAAATCATTCCAGACGGTCAAATTGTGGGTGGTATTGCAGCTTTTGCTATAGGTCTTTATTCAAACTTTGCACTCAAAGTAACGGGTGAACCACCTTTAGCTCCGTTGTGTGTAGGAATTACTTTACTAGTTCCTGGAAGCATAGGTATTTTAACTCTTGCATTTATATTTTTTTTTAAAAAAAAAAACAAAAAAAACAAGAGCATAATACTTAGTATTACATTCGTTATTATAACTAGGTGTTCGTGGAGCTTATTCTCTTTTACATCAAAATGATAATGGACAAGGTATATTTGCCTTACAAATGCTGTCCATAGCTCTTGGTTTATCTGCAGGTCTATTTGCAGCAGCTATGATTGTATATCCATCTGGTAAAAAGCGATCAATGTATATTTCTTTATAAAGGCCCTCTCCAGTTTGTTTTTTTTTATTATTATTTCCAGCGAGTGGCTTTTTAATTTTACATGAAACCTATCAAATATATATCATCAAATAATTCAAACATTCGTACTAAATTCACCATTTCTATTTATTCTTATTTTTTCTATTTTTATTTCTACTTTACATTTATGAATCCAACTGATATTGATACAAAAAGATCTTCTCGAAGAAAAAGTTCTTTTTCAAGCATAAGCGTCTCACCAAATGGTTTATATACCTCCCCACGAGCATCCATTCATATTGAAAGACAACTGAATTCCTTGATTGAGGAGAATAACGAAGATGATACTATTCACTTGCTTCAAGATAGTTTCAGCAAACCTGATACATTATCTGTTAATTCAAAAAACAATAGTAAAGTTGACCATCGTCATGGTAGCGTAAGTACATCACCTTTTCTTTTTATTATTAAAACAATATGATTTAATTGCTAATACTATTAAAACTGCCATTCGATCTTTATACGGCTAATATTCATTTATTTAGATGTAGGTAACAAAATCGCTTTTTTTTATGTGTAGCTCAACTTATTTTTTCTTGGGTGTAGTGAACAAGACTTTTCTGTCTTCAATTCACCTTTTACTGAGCATCCAAAAGTGGTAGGACATCATTCTTTCTATATACCAGCACCAACCAGTACCCGTAATTATATCGATTCACCGGACAATCATGTACTCGAAACAATGGATCTACCCTATCCTTTTAGAGTCCGTGAATCACATTCTGGTCGATTAGATCGAGTCTGTAATAGCTGTATATCAAATCTAGGAAAACGGAGGAATACACATCGAAGCAAAGACCGTAGTCTCTATAGTACATCTGTGGATGAAAACATCCTGAACGCAAAAGCAAAAATACCTCCCACCTCTTATCAAGATTCTTCTATATCGGAAGAGGTAGCAAAAAATATCATTGCATGGTTACCAGAACAGAATACTGAATGGAGTGATTGGCAAGAACCTAATTCAGTGGTTAAAGTGCACCGAAATAGTGGTAGCAAACCAGTTCATCCATTAGACTAAGAATTATTTAAAATTATATATATAAATGCAGTTTTAACGATATCAAGACGTAAATCCATCGTATTAACCCTATTTGTTATGTGCTTCTCAATACTATCATTATTATTTTCAGTATAAAATCAAAATTGACTCATGTTTACACTTCTATCATCATCTTTTTTTTCTTTCTTTTTTGAAAAAATTATTAAGTCATGGTTATGCTTTTTTTTTTTTAATTTTATTGGACTAATGCCTCTCTGCCATCCGATATTCTTTTTTTTCTTTTTTCTATTTAAAATATAAAAATGTAAAAGGTTTAACTTTCGATTTGTGTACATTAAATTGATTCTAGAACGCCTACTCATCACTTCTATTTTAAAAATAGAGGTAGTTTTACAGTCTCCTCTCATTGCATGATTAATACTGAAAATAATAATAATATACTGTGTCTTTTTTTAAGAACACAATTTAAATAGTCATGAGCCATTAAACGACTGTGCATTATACACTATTGCAATACGAAGCGGTATTTTTTTTTTTAAAAAAAAAAGAATAGAACTTTAAAGTTGATTACTTTAGGATAGACACCTTCTATCATCCCGTCAAAGATCCTGTAAGCCTATAAGCATTAACAGTGACTTGAAATACAAGATTTTGTATAGGTAAATACTTTTTAATATATATATTTATAGATATTAAAGTTGATAGTAAGAATAGTAAAAATAATAGTTAGTCGAATGTCATCAGTTATTTTGTTTCTGTAGTCTCCTTTTTCCTCAAATCATCAAAATAAGGATCTAATAGAAATAAAACAGTAGTGTCCTCATGTTAATAATAATAGTAACTACTTGAAGAGTGTTTGTTTACTTACGTTGTAATGCATCATTTGCAGTAATGCGCTTCTCTGGTGGATATTCCAGTAATCGCTATTTATGACAAAATGTAAATTATCATATCGTTCATATTTGAATTCACGTACTTTTAATAAATCAATACCGAGAGAATCTAATTTAGGCACAATTGTTTCTAAAGAAATCTTTGGAAATATCTCGAAATCACGCTGTTTTATGATTATTTAAGCGAAGGTTAATTTAAGAAAAAGCTACTCTACTCATTTATTCACCTTGTATTCAGGAAATTGTGCCATTTTTGGCCATATCTCTTCAGTAGGCGTACCCAACACCTTGAATATCTTTTGTAACTGATCTGATGTTGAACTTCCTGGAAAAATAGGTCTCCCAGAAGCCATCTCTATATTATATTTTGTCAAGCAGTATGTCCTCATCATGTGGCCAACCATTTGTTACCTGCAAATATACATCCTGTTGACCACAAATCAATGGATGTAGAGTATTGACGTGAACCCATGAGTACATCAGGCGCACGATACCACAATGTAACAACCTATGTTTATAGCATGATTAGCAATAATACCACATCATATAGTCCATTATTACCTCATGCGAATAGTTTCGTACTGGGATACCATATGCTCTAGCAAGGCCAAAGTCACCCAATTTTAACTCACCTTTCTGTAATCAAAGATAAAGAGTCTATAAATAACCAACCATGATAATGTTTCAAACAAACAACATACCTTGTTAATCAATAGATTCTGTGGTTTCAAGTCCTACCAGTAACACATGATTAGTGTATTTCCATTATATATTAAATAGTGTGCTTACTCTGTGTAAAACCCGATGGGCATGGCAAAAGGCAACGCCTTTCAACAATTGATACATCAATTGCTATTGGTTGAAATGGAATACACTTGAATATGATTGGATTAGAGTTAACATTATGTAATATTTTTACCTTCAAAGTAATAACATCAATGTCTCCACCACAAGAATCAAGAAACTTCTTCAAGTCAGAGTCAAGATATTCGAAAACCAATGTCAACTTCTTTTCAGTGTGTAAGACATCATAAAGTCTAGATAGACATATTCAGGTTGATATCAACTAATGAGACTATATATATTTATGCTACTCACCGAAGAATGTTGTGATGCTTTAATTCTTTTAATAACGAAATCTCTCGAATGGCTGTACAAGGCACCTAAATGATCAAGCTGATGATGAGTGTTTTTTAATATCTTGACAAATAAACAAGGTACATACGCCTTCTTCTTCATTATCTAATCTTATACGTTTTAAAGCAACAACTTGATTACTTTCACGATTCTGAGCCTTATACACAATGCCGTAAGTACCTACAATACACACTATGGTTATTATAACCCAACAATAACCAACAATAACGAGTTTACCTTCACCAAGTTTTTCTATTTTCTACTTGCTCAACTTAGTACTTTTTTCTCTCTTTTCTCTATATATTTATTTACCTGATATTTATTCATCAAGTTAATATTGCTTATCTATTTGCAGCTCACCACTTTTTAAAGTTTATTAAAGAGAGTCACATGTGGTGGAATAATTGAATTAAATGGATATATGGATGATGAATTCACCTCTTTGGAGCAACAAGTAGACTTGAGAGTGTACATCTTGATGGCCATCAATGAAAGAACTACTATTGCAACAGAATATTTCGCTATTGTTTGAAAAAGCCATTAAAGATAAGTTCTTGGAGATGAGTGATTGAATAGTTTTCAAATGTGATATGCATCATAAAGAAGTCTATTGCTACACCACAAGTAGTTGTTGTTTTACTAAAATAGAAACAAGCATCATCAATATGGATACAAAGACTTGTTTATATTATCATATAATGACACATAGATCATCTCAATCTATTATCACTTGAATATATTCCTTTATAAAGGTCTTTATCTACAAAAGAGTACATTAATATCCATTTTAGCTGGCTTTTTTTTAATTTTTTTTAGTCGGAATCTGTCTATATCTCAAAAGATGATTTTTAAGACTTTTTTTTTCTCTTTTGTTAAAGTTGTTTTAGTTTTACCTTGTAACCTCTCTTTTTCTCTACTATAATAACCATGTTTGCCACTCGCGTATATCCTTCTATTGCAAGATCAATGTCAACATTATCTCGCATCCGTAAGTCAAATAGTCTTTAAAAATGGCACAACATATACTAATGCAAGTCAATAGAATCAAAGAATGCACCAGCTGCTATTGGTCCTTATGGTAAAATGACTTTTTATATTAAAAAGAAACAGTTACTCATTCATAAAATTCATTAGCTCAAGCCATTAAAGTAAACGGAATGGTTTATACTTCTGGTTCACTTCCTGTTTTGCCTGAATCAGGTATTCCTGCCACTGCTTTTTTTGGTATAAGAATGTTTAATAATAACGTGTTTTTACTTGTTAAATAGGCGATATTGTTGAGGGTGGTATTAAGGAGCAGACTCGCCAAAGCTTAACAAATATTGCAGAGATATTAAAAGCTGCTGATTCCGGTATGGATAAGGTTGTCAAGACAACCGTCTTTTTAAAAGATATGAATGACTTTGTGGCTATGAATGAGGTTTATGCTACAGTAAGTACCTCTATTTATTCAACCAACCAATTAGAAATACCTAATAAAACTCTTGTATTAGTTCTTTAGCGATCATCAGCCTGCTCGTAGTGCTGTTCAGGTAGCTCGTTTACCTAAGGATGTTGCTGTTGAAATTGAATGTGTTGCAGTTACCAAATAAAAATAAATTATACTTGATATTAAGAAATCAGAAATGTGTATGAATACTTTGATTGGTGTAAAAGGCAATTTTGAATGTTAAGATTAGTGTTGGCAAACCCTTTAAAATATCAAACACTTACACGCTATGTTTACATTGATTATTTTAGCAAGTAGAAATACCCTTTGCTTTAAACTAAAATAAGAAAAACTAGTTTTTATAATGAACGAGAAGTGTACCTGTGGTGGGCTGCGAATCAAGAATGATAATGATATGGTGATGGTGATGGTTCATTTCGATACATTGTAAATAGTTCATAAAGTTACAAACTCTTTGGTTATTTCGCTGAGAACACCATCGGTATATTCAACTTCGAGTTAGATACCCAGTTTATATCGTTCTCGTCATATACGATAACCCATATCATACGATCGGAGTACCTATATCGTTTCCTAGATCTAAACCTCACGTTACTTTAGGTAAATATAAATTGATACCTACCTTAAAGTAAGGCGTACGTTTTTAATAAAAATAGTAGAAACGGATATAACTATGTCATAAGTACAAATAACAAAACAAAAGGATAAAGAATATCCTCTGTTTATTATACTTTGCTAACAAATATTAATCTTCTCGTTCTTATCATTACTGTAAGAATAAAACTTGCAATCTCTTCAATATAAAGGAAAATTGTCATCAGTTAGTCAAAATTCCCCACTTAAGTCGACTTTAATAGTCGTAAATTATTCGAATAAATGTTCCGTCGACTTTATTGTTTATATATGTTTTATTACTTTACACACTTTTTATTTTTCGTTCAGTATAAATATAATGGTATTTTGACTCCTCAACGAAAGTAGTCATGTTTAAACCATGATCAAACGTTTAACATTTTACAGTATAATAATACAAGGGTACTATAAGGAATCGGTAAAACATAACATTTATAAAGGTAAGTTATATAAAAATCAGCTCAATATGTTGATTTTAATGAAATTTTCATTTATTTCTGAAAGAATATAAGATCTTTACGTTAAATATATAATTCCGTCAACACTGTTATTCTCTCGAGATTTACCTGATATCTTTCACAATACATACAAACGCTGGCTCGGTATAAATACAAGTATTGTGACTATCACTGATTATAGTATAATATCTCCTCAGTCACACAGCCATCTCACTCCTATATTTTACTTTTGACGCTATGTTTTCCTTTTAGGGTCATCTTAGTGCTGCATTACTTTACTCAAGAAACATCGTTAATATGTTCACCTCCTTCTTTCAACGCCAAATATATAAAAATTCAAATTCACATTTCTATGTAAGTACATTTAGTACTTCACCTTATCTATGTGAGTTGAAAGACTAGAGACTCTATTTCGTAACAAAAATAACTATATAAAATATTATTTAGTTACACTATTCTTTATTAGCAGAAATGCAGTAAAGATGTCGTAG